>SJYV01055918.1:398046-463637 GCA_006410875.1 Neotragus pygmaeus
CTATTTGTAAGGCCTCCCCAGACAGCCATTTTGCTTTTTTGCATTTCTTTTCCATGGGGATGGTCTTGATCCCTGTCTCCCATACAATGTCACGAACCTCATTCCATAGTTCATCAGGCACTCTACCTATTAGATCTAGGCCCTTAAATCTATTTCTCACTTCCACTGTATAATCGGATTAGTCTAGAATATAAAAATAATTTTCTTACTGAAAAGATTTCTCTGATATTTCTTAGTCAATAAATAAACTGCATTACAACCCACTGTCAAATGAGCCCTAGAATTAAAGAAAGAAAATATGGGGATTTTCAACTTTTCAACCTAGAAATAAAAAATTTATTCCTTTTGGGAATATTTCTTTGTCATATCAGCTCCTAAGGTAGGTCTCAGCAGGTATACGCTATGAAACAATAACATAATTAAAGGTAAATTAATTAAAGGATAATAAAAATGGAAAGTTTCTTATTTTGGTTTCATTTATACTAGCCTGCTCTACTTTCAAAGAATCCTTCAAAAGATCTAATTTCAGTCTTTATAGGATATATTTTATAGAGCTCTTGTGTTTGCTTTTTTAAAATATATTTATTTTTCATTGAAGGATAATTGCTTTAAAATATTGTATTGGTTTCTGCCATATATCAACATGAATCATCCCGTATGTTTAAAGTTTCAGTTTAGTTCAGTCACTCAGCGATGTCCAGTTCTTTGTGACCCCATGGACAACAGCACACCAGGCTTCCCTGTCCATCACCAACTCCTGGAGCTTGCTCAAACTCATGTCCACAGAGTCGGTGATGCCATCCATTTTAAAGTTTGGGGTTAATAAAAATGTTCTAAAAGGTACCGTGATAGTTGCACAACTCTAAATGCTGAGACCCATTAGATTATATGCTTCAAATGTGTGAATTATATAGTATGTGAATTATATCTCAATAAAATTGTCAAAGAAAAAGCCTCAAAGACATGCTTAGAATATTTTAAAGAAGATTTAAACAAAGTTGAAAAAGTGAGATGCATCAGATTCCTTCTCGGAAAGCCCTGACTGAAGTCCTGGTTTCTTCTGTTCCTGGTTTTAAGAGTTTGGTCAATAGGCAAATAATGTGATTTTCCTAACTACAGCTTTCCTCATCTATAAAACGGGGATAAGTCTACTACAATACCCATTGTATCAGCTAAATAAGCTGTTGATGCTAAAGGACACACATGGGTATGGATGGATAAAAAAGTACCACTCTATCTCAGGCACTCAGTAGAGATTTGTTGAATTACTGTATGTACATCTCCTGACAAAGCAATGCCTGTGGTTTCTCCAGCATAAGATGCAAGCTGAGATGTAGGGAATAGGTCAACACAACCACACTGGTCAAAGATTGTGGTCAGAGATATTTCGTTGTTCACATTTGAAAGTCAGAAGAATATGAAACCTTAACAAAAATGGTCTAGCTTAACCAAACTGAGAACCAGGCAAAGAGACCAACAACTTTTGGACTTGTTAGCACTCTAGGCTATTTTTTTCAACTAAAATAACCATCACTTGGGCTCCATCTTTTATATTGAAAGCATCATTCATTATTTTCTTTGTCCACTTGTCTCCAGTATTCACATAAGGGAAATGAACCTTATTTCTTGAAGAATTCCTCCATCTTAGATGTTGAACTGAGAATCTGATGAATCAAAAGCTAAATTCGGTAAGTTGCCCATAAAACTATGAAGGTTTTATTTTTAACATATTGCTAGGGAAAAAAAATATTGATTCAAATGAAAAACAAAATCTATAAGTCTTACCTGATTTCAGAAATAAGAGAAGTAGGAACACCACCTCCTTATGTTCCATTTTGGGACTGGCCAGCAGCGTCCCAAAAACAGTGTGTCTCAATCCCAAGATGTTATTGACTTACACGAGAGGAAACACATCCACAGACAACATAATCACACAGAGTTAATCATTCTCCCAGAGGCCCACGGCCTCTGTGCTCTGAGGGTTCAAACATTACCTGGATGGGAGGATCTTACAAAATGTTGACAGCGGAGTCTACAATAGATGCTGGGAAGTGGTGGAGACTGCCCACCCCCACCCCGGCTGCCCCAGGCTGCTCTGCCTTCCTGCGCAAGGCACCCCCCAGCCCATCTTTTCCACTTACTCTTCTTCCCTTCTCTCTTCCTTCTTTTGCTTTATTTTGGGTAAAACAAAAATTACATAGCTACCATGTGCTGAGAACTTTCCTGTGCCAGACCTCCTGCATAGTTTCATTCACACTTCAAAACAGCAATCCTGGGGCTTCCCTGGTGGCTCAGTGGTTGGGAGTCTACCTGTTACTGAGTCCAAGCTCACTCTGCCAGCTGCTCAACAGGCCAATGAATCTAAGAGATGAGGGGTTGAGGCAAGGAAAGACTTTAATCGGTGGGGGGGGTGGGCTGGCTGACTGAGAAGATGGCAAGCTAGCACCTCTAAAAAGCCGTCTTGTCAGGGCCTGGTTGCCAGATCCATAAAGGATGGATCTGTAAATGATGGATCACCTCCAGAGAGGTGAGGAAGCAAGGTAGAAAGACTATTCAGTCCTTTCAAATGTCCCCTAGAATGTCAAGCCTCAAGCAGGAGAATGTGTTCGTTTTACTTCCTTTGATTCAGTTCAGTCGCTCAGTCGTGTCTGATTCTTTGTGACCCCATGGACTGCAGCACACCAGGCTTCCCTGTCCATCACCAACTCCTGGAGCTTGCTCAAACTCATGTCCATCGAGTTGGTGATGCCATCCAACCATCTCATCCTCTCATCCCTTTCCTCTGTCTCTCAATTCCTTACAGCCCTTTGCAGGTGGGTGGCTCAGGTCATCTCCCTGAGGCAGGCCATTATGTATGGTTACAATAACAAAAAAGGGTTAAAGGCACAGAAGCAGATCCAATGTAAATTTGAAATTAACCCTTCCTGGCTACACACCTGCCAATGCAGGAGACGTGGGTTTGATCCCTGTCCGGGAAGATCCCACGTGCCGCGGAGCAACTAAGCCCGTTGCCACTGCTGAGCCTGTGCTCCAGAGCCGGGAGCGGCAACTGCTTCAGCCACGTGCCCTGGAGCCTGAGCTGTACACGAAAGCCACGGCAATGACGCCCTTGCACTGCCCCCCGCGAGCAGACCCCGCTAGCTGCGACTAGAGAGAAACCTGCCCAGCAACAGAGACCCGGCACAGCCAACAATGAACGAAAAAATCGTAATAAAAACACAAGCAATAGTACTATCACCCCCACTTAAGGCGGCAGGCTGAGCAAGTTCAACTTTCCGAGGTCACGGCTCACAAGGGATGAAGCCAATGCCATTGAAAGGCATAAATGTTCACTTCCCGCTTTTTTTCTGCTATGAATGGTGGTGGTATGCTTTTTACCCCCTTTCAACTCTTGTTAGCTGCAAGAATACATTTGGTTCTACAACCGTTATTGTCTGAACGAGGTTGCCCTCCATGTCCTTCTGACTACGGATTCTTCATCACCTTCATAGTACAGCAGCACCTCAAGAACACAGGCAAACAAGAAGCAGAGTGTGGCTGCTGGCCTCATTCCCTGCAGTGGAAAAAGAGGAGGAAAGAGCATGCTGCTGAGGGGTAGATGCTGTGGCTGGAGGGAGGCTCCCCTTACGGCTCGTTCCCACGGGGCTCAGCTTCACGGGCACAGGGCAGGCACAAAGAGAAGGACTCCCCTAGACGGTGCATAGAAATCCCACTCCGACTGTCTGGGAGGAATGCTAGACCGTGCTTTTGCCCAAGACCGTAAAGACAATTAATTCTCTATCAATCATTTTCTATTTGAAAGAATGGCAGAAGCTGAGGGAAGAGATAAAGGAAAAGATCATCTCAGTACAGAGTAGCAGGTCAAATAAATTTTGAGATGTCCATTATCGGGGAGTTCAATTCATTAGTATGTACTGACCACACAGTAGGTGTTAGATTCTTCTGTACTAAGTCGCTTCAGTTGTATCTGACTCTTTGAGACCCTATGGACCCTTCAGGCTCCTCTGTCCATGGGATTCTCCAGGCAAGAATACTGGAGAGTGTTGCCATGCCCTCCTCCAGGGATCTTCCCGACCCAGGGATTGAACTCATGTCTCTTGCATCTCCTGCAATGGCAGGCAGGTTCTTTACCACTAGCGCCACCTGGGAAGGCCTAGATTCTTCTAGAATTGTGCAAAAGGTCTCTATCTCTCTACAAATCACAGTCTCTACCCTCCCCAGTCTACACCTAAAGGAACTTCAGGAAACTTATGCACCCAAGATGTGTGAAGACCACTGCTACACTTGTGTGTTTGTGGGGTGGCGGGGGGCACTAAGGATACCAAATAAGAGACAGGCTCTGCCCAGCATGGGGCCCACAGGCAAGATCCACTCGGGTTCTCATAGGAAGAGAAGAATTAGCTACTTCCTCCCCTCCCGGCATTAAAGTGACGAATTCCTCGAAAGTACCTTGAACACAAGGAAAGAGCAAGTTCACAAGGGGAGTGGGCTAGAAGCCCCTTTGCTTTCACCCAAATCCATGGGCTTGAGGCGGAAGTTGTGGCCAGGTAACATCTGCCCAGGGGAGATGGCACAGACCTCACGCTGCTGGCTTCATCTGGGCACCTGTCTCCTTTCCTCCTTTTCCTCCAGCCCTGGCTCAGCTCCTCTCAGCCCAGGCTCTGCCCTCTGGGAACCGTTATTGTAAGGCAGCTCATTTCTTTTTAAAATTGTTAAAATTTTTATCTTATAGAAATATAGTTAATTTACAATGTTATGTTAATTCTTACTCTACCATGTCATTTCTTTATCATGAACATCTCTGCATTCCCCTCCACAATAGACCATGTCATTTTAAAACAAAACAGCAGAAAATTAATTCATCTATGAAGGGATTCCCTGGTGGCTCAGATGGTAAAGAATTTGTTGGCAATGCGGGAGACCCAAGTTCAATCCCTGGCTTAGGAAGATCTCCTGGAGAAGGAACTGGCAATCCACTCCAGTAATCTTGCCTGGAAAATCCATGGATGGAGGAGACTCAGGGGCTACAGCCCATGAGCTCACAAGAGTCAGATACAACTAAGCAACTTCACTTTCTTTCACTTTCATTAAGGGCTCAAAATATGCCTTCATCATTGCAAGAGTTCATCAGTTCAGTTCAGTCAGTCGCTCAGTCATGTCCGACTCTTGGTGACCCCATGTCCAAGCCTCCCTGTCCATCACTAACTCCTGGAGTTTACTCAAACTCATGTCCATTGAGTCAGTGATGCCATCCAACCATCTCATCCTCTGTTGTCCCCTTCTCCTCCTGCCCTCAATCTTTCCCAGAATCAGGGTCTTTTCAAATGAGTCAGTTCTTCGAATCAGGTGGCCAGAGGATTGGAGTTTCAGCTTCAACATCAGTCCTTCCAATGAATACTCAGGACTGAACTCCTTCAGGATGGACTGGTTGGATCTCCTTGCAGTCCAAGGGACTCAAGAGTCTTCTCCAACACCAGTTCAAAAGCATCAGTTCTTCAACGCTCAACTTTCTTTATAGTCCAACTCTCACATCCATACACGACTACTGGAAAAACCATAGCCTTGACTAGACGGACCTTTGTTGATAAAGTAATATCTCTGCTCTTTAATATGCTATCTGGGTTGGTCATAATTTTTCTTCCAAGGAGCAAGTGTCTTTTAATTTCATGGCTGTAGTCACCATCTGCAGTGATTTTAGAGCCTCCAAACTGAAATCTGTCTCTGTTTCCATTGTTTCCCCATCTATTTGCCATGAAGTGATAGGACCAGATGCCATGATTTTAGTTTTCTGAATGTTGAGTAGTTTTAAGCCAACTTTTTTACTTTCTTCCTTCACTTTCATTAAGAGGCTCTTTAGTTCTTCTTTGCTTTCTGCCATAAGGGTGGTGTCATCTGCATATCTGAGGTGATTGATATTTCTCCCGGCAATCTTGATTCCAGCTTGTGCTTCTTCCAGCCCAGCATTTCTCATGATGTACTCTGCATAGAAGTTAAATAAGCAGGATGACAATATACAGCCTTGACATACTCCTTTTCCTATTTGGAACCAGTCTGTTGTTCCTTGTCCAGTTCTAACTGTTGCTTCCTGACCTGCATACAGATTTCTTAGAAGGCAGGTCAGATGGTCTGGTATTTCCATCTCTTTCAGAATTTTCCACANATACTCCTTTTCCTATTTGAAACCAGTCTGTTGTTCCATGTCCAGTTCTAACTGTTGCTTCCTGACCTGCATACAGATTTCTCAAGAGGCAGGTCAGGTGGTCTGGTACTCCCATCTCTTTCAGAATTTTCCACAGTTTATTGTGATCCACACAGTCAAAGGCTTTGGCATAGTCAATAAAGCAGAAATAGATGTTTTTCTGGAACTCTCTTGCTTTTTTGATGATCCACTGGATGTTGGCAATTTGATCTCTGGTTCCTTTGCCTTTTCTAAAACCAATAGGTGGCACATAATTCCAAAGAAAGAAGAGATGAGAAAAGAAAGAAAAAAAAACGACTTATTTAACATTTGTATGAAAAAGGAAGTAAAGAAACTAAGGAGAGGGACTGAGATGATTAATTTTTAAAATTATATTTATTATTTAGGTAAAGCCTACGAACGCCAATTTGAAGGCCATTTGTGAAGGAGTATTATCTATTTTTTGCTTCCCTGGTGGCTCAGTGGTAAAGAATCTGCCTGCTGATGCAAGGAGACATGCGTTTGCTCCCCGGGTTTGGAAGAGGGGAGAAGGAAATGGAGAAGGAAGTGTTTATGCCTGGAGACTCCCATGGACAGAGGAGCCTGGTGGGCTACAGTCCATGGTGTCACGAAGAGTCAGACACAACTCAGTGACTAAACAAAGACAGTAATCTATTTGGAAAGAATATTTAAGGAGAAAATTGAAATAATGTGGATGATTACAAGCATCTCCAAGTCTCTGGTTCAGTTATCCAATGAGAAAAATAAAGAGGGATTTTCAAGATAGACACTTAAGGATTCCAAGTTATTGACTGCAATTTCTTAGGGAAGTTTATCTGTATATTGAAAGTATAGAATATGACAGACAGTAAATTACAGGAATTGGGATGCAGTTACGGGTTAAACATAAAGTGTTTGATATTAAATTTTGTTCGCATAACTCCTAGGCCAGAACAAAATCACTTAGGTAGCATATCTTTAGTTGTTTGTGGTGTTCGTTAGGGCCGTTTACATGGTTCCAGTTTTTATTCTGGGCATAAGGGAGAATTTCATTTTGTCTCTCGTTTGGAAGTTGGATGTGGTTAAGTAATTTGTGTTAGCTGATGAAATCTGTGTAGAAATATGTGTCCTTTCAAGGTGGAAGCTTAAAGAAACCAGTGCAGGATCACTATGTTACCTTCTCCAAGACTAACATTTTAGAAGCACATGTAAAGATGGAGGGCTTCCCAGATGGCACTAGTGGTAAAGAATCTGTTTGCCAATGCAGGGGATATAAGAGATGCAGGTTCGATTTCTGGGTTGGGAAGATCCCCTGGAAGAGGGCGTGAAAACCCACTCCCGTATTCTTGCCTGGAGATGCGCGTGGACAGAGGAGCCTGGTAGGCTGTGGTCCATAGGGGCGCCATGGTTTGTACATGACTGAATCGACTGAGCATGCCTGCACACACACGTGCATGTGTGCAACCTCTGTTATCCTGGGTGCCTGAGTGACGAATAGATTCTCCCACACAGCAATCATGTGAGGTTTTAATCTCTTCAGATTGCCAAGAAGCCATGAAGTTGATATAATAATAATAGTACCTATATTCTAGGATGGTTATGAGAATCAAAGATAACTCATCTTTGGCACTTGGCATGATGTCCAGTAAATGTTCACTATCGCACTACTGTTAAAAATGAAAGCAAATGTAAAATGCTTTAAGCATTCTCGGGAAGTCTTTTATTTTTCTTCCTACATGGTAATTTTAAAAAGTGAACCATTTTATTTATCATACTAATTTTGTAATATTTTTCCTTTTTCTCACATTGTTGCTGCTGCTGCTAAGTCGCTTCAGACATGTCCGACTGTGCGACGCCATAGTTACTTGCTTCCAAAGAAAGAGAATTCAAAAGTCACAGAGTTTCCAGCTATGTTTTACATTGAATGATCTCATTAGACCGGAAACTAGCTAAGGTACCAACATCGGTGCTTAGATAGTTCATTTAGGGGTGACTAGCTGAAAGGGCCGGAGAAGGCAATGGCACCCCACTCCAGTACTCTTGCCTGGAAAATCCCACGGGTGGAGGAGCCTGGTAGGCTGCAGTCCATGTGGGTCGCGAAGTGTCGGACACAACTGAGCGACTTCCCTTTCACTTTTCACTTGCATGCATTGGAGAAGGAAATGGCAACCCACTCCAGTGTTCTTGCCTGGAGAATCCCAGGGACGGGGGAGCCTGGTGGGTTGCCATTTATGGGGTCACACGACTGAAGCGCCTTAGTGGCAGGAGCAGAAAGGGCAGAGAAAAGAATTATAGTGGCTTAGCCTCTGTCTGTCCAAAGGGTTTATGGTATTCTAGGAAACTAGAAGTGAATGGTCAAGAATTATATTTCCAATACTACCAAAACAACAAGGGAGTTTATTGCTGAAACCTTGTAATTTGAATGTACGTATACCTCAGAATCATTCAGAAATATGATAAAAAAGAGTCAAGGTCATTGCTCTAGAGGTAATTCAACTGTGAATTTTACAACTGATAAGAGTTAACCATTCTTGAAAAGAAGGAGTACACATAATAAGATATAATGCAAGCTAAGAAGCGCAAGTTCCTTTTCTGTAGTAAATAATTTCAGTCTACACTGTAGACTTTGGACAAAGCTCAGGGATTGGCAGTAGAATGCATTTGGTTAGGAAGCTGCTGTAAATAAAGTCCTTTACCCACGCTGTTGTTGACATTGTTGATTAAGGTTTAGCAATGCAAAACAGGGCTACATAAATCAATTTATTGGCATATCATTGATGAACAGAGACACTATGACTTACATATATTAATTGATTACAGTATGTAAGAGAGCTGGTTTATTTCCACATCACTTTTAAAGTGAGACTTTCTGTAATTTGCCTGCTGCTCAGTTATTTTCAGTCACCTCTGTCTTAATATTTAGAAGAGCCTTGTAAATTTTTCTCAGATTTTTCCAGTACATACAAACATTTTACCAGTCCACTCTTCCACTGGTGATTAATCTGTTAAATAAGCTGAATGAAACTACTATTTAATTTTGTTTATTGTACATACAGTTCCTCTCCTGTGTTGGTTCTGAGAAGAAAACAGAACTTGATTCACTTTGGCACCTACCGAAGTCCTCAATTGCCTTATACTCTGTTCGGCTGTTTTTCTCCTCAACTCACTAATAAAACAAATTTACTAAATTGGGTTGCAGGCAATAGCTTTAGATAGTTAAAAGCAACTACTAGGGTGGTTCAGCTATTGAACAACGAGACTTTTTCTGCCTTAGAAATCAGCACTTTGGACTTCTGTTATAAAATAAGCTGTTAGCATTCTGGAAACTTCTTGGCATAGTTTTACAGTTTAGGGCCCACCCTGCTTTTCACAGTAATTAAACAGAAAGTTGATTATCTCTAAACCTTCATTTAGCTTACAATTCAAATGTACATTTGATTAGAAATACCCTAAAATGACTGACATTTGCCCAGTACTTTGGGACTCTCTAAAGGCCATTACATAAGATATTTTATTGCAGCCTTACAACAGCCTTGTTTGTTCAACATTATTATTTTGATTTACATAAATAATAAAGTTCAGAGAGGTTAAGAGATTTGTTCACACACATATAAACTGAAGGATCCCAGGCTTAAATTTTACTCAATGTCAAATTTTGTACATATTCTACAGTACCAAATTTCCCCTTCACAGCTGTACAGAAATGTAGAAATATAATGAGAGGTGAACATGACATTTACATTTTTCCTGGAGCCATATCACAAAAGGTAAGAAGTAATCATTGGAATAAATTTTGGTAATATGTATGCATTTAATTTGATCCCAAATATAAAAAATACCATCATTTCAATGTATACTCAATTTAAAAATTGACATTTCACGCTTGTTTTTTTTGTACAAGGTCTTTGAAATCCAATGTGTACTGAAACTGCATCACAGTTTGGATGCTAAATTTTTATGAGACATCCTTAACTTGTTTATAACATAAAATTTAAAAGTTGAAAATGCAGATTCATATACTCAAATTATTCTAAGCATACTTAAATTCTTTTCCAACAATGAAATTCAGCGTTAGTTTTCAGATTTAAATTTAAGGCTTAGTTTTTCAGTTATACCAGCCGTGTGGGAAGTGCTCCATAGCCATGTGTGACTGCCATATAGACTGAGATCTTATAGTGTCTGATTGTGTATTAGCAGTAGAGTTTAAATGCTTCAAAGTGGTGTTGGAGAAAATTTTTGAGAATCCCTTGGACTGCAAGGAGATCAAAGCAGTCAGTCCTAAAGGAAATCAATCCTGACTTGGAAGGACTGATGCTAAAGCTGAAACTCCAATACTTTGGCCACCTGATGCGAAGAACTGATTCCTTGGAAAAGACACTGATGATGGGAAAGAGAGAAAGCAGGAGGAGAAGGGGACAACAGAAGATGAGATGGTTGGATGGCATCATCGACTCGTTGGACATGAGTTTGAGCAAACTCCAGGAGTTGACAATGGACAGGGAAGCCTGGCGTGCTGCAGTCCATGCGGTCACAAAAAGTCAGACACGACTGAGTGACTGAACTGAAATGAATGTTTATTTCATCTTTCACATGCAATAATTATCAAAAAATAGATAACGTGTTAAAGGTGGGTATTCAGATATCCAGATGGATTGATTTTCTTTCTTGGTTTCTAGATAAATTTACAGACTAAGGTTTTCATGAAAATATGTAGATCTAGAAGAAAAAAGATTCCTTTGTAGGTCAACTAAATAAAGAATATTTAGGAAAATACTACTCATTACCTTTACCCCCTCAATCAAAATCCTGGCTTTTGGCAGTCCATACATCTTTGTTGATAACAAGCATNTTTCATGAAAATATGTAGATCTAGAAGAAAAAAGATTCCTTTGTAGGTCAACTAAATAAAGAATATTTAGGAAAATACTACTCATTACCTTTACCCCCTCAATCAAAATCCTGGCTTTTGGCAGTCCATACATCTTTGTTGATAACAAGCATAATTACCTCTCCTTGTGAATTATGGCAACCTTTTTAGCTCAGGGAATGCAGAGTTTATGAGTCTTAATGAATTATTATAATATAAAATGTGTGTGTGTGGACTGTCGTGTCTGACTCTTTGTAACCTCATGGACTATATCCCACCATGCTCCTCTGTCCACGGGATTTTTCAGACAAATACTGAAGTGAATGGCCATTTCCTACTCTAGGGGATCTTCCTGAGCCAGGGATCTAACCCATGTCTCCTGTGTCTCCTGCTTTGCGGGCAGATTCTTCACCCATTCAGCCATCTGGGAAGTTCACGAAATGTTGGAATGTGATAAGATAGATGAAATTTGCCTCACAAGCTGGAATAAACTTTTCCTTGCTTGTCTCTTCCTCTTGTGGTAACTCCTTCCCCACTTAAATGCCTCAGGTTTCCCTGCTGTCCTCAGTCTTGAAGTCAGATGATTTTGGACTAAAGATTCTTTCCTCTTTTTTCTCTTCACTTCACTCATTCTATGATTTATTTCTCTCAGGAAGAGATGTTATAAACTTTTTATCTAAAGGATTGTCTCCTTTCTAGAGATATTAAACATGAGATGAGAATTTCAGGTAGAAGTAGGCTATTAAGTAATATTTGGGGGACAGGAGAGGTGTGAAGTAGAATCAGTTTGTCAGGAACTCCTTCCTGCCCTCCACTGGAAGCCTTCAGCCACTTCTGGCGCAGAAAGTTCAGTACCGAAGGGATTGCTTCTCTTTCTCATTTGACGTTTAATATTGCACAATCAATTTATGATTATTGTTAAGAAGCTAGATAAAAAGGAAGGCACCTTTAGTTCATAAAATTCAGTTCACGCATCTATCTCCATAAGACAGTGCATTAATATCCATCGGTTTGGCTTCTAGGGTGCGTTGTTAGAATTTTCCCTGTGCTGAGAGGTTTGTCCTTTGTGAGTAAATTTCTTTTAAAATCCATAATAATTCATGACTAATCATTAGCCATTCCAAGATCCATCAGAAGGACTTCCTCTTGATTAGCAGTTATAACCTTCTGCCAATAATACACCATGTAAGTTTATGAAGGGGCTGTGGTTGCCAGAAATTGCTGAGTCCCAAATATTATGAAATATTCTGTCTAGGCTGTGGAGCCAGTGTACCATTTCTGGGAAATTATTGGCAAACTGTTATGGCTACTTCGAGTCAGTCTAGGAGCACATCTAAACTCTTCTTGAAAATTGTGCTTACTATTTGAATAGTTACAAAGGATATTTTAAAAACAGATGTCAGATAGCAAGAACTAAGAGGTATTGAACCAAATTAAAAAAAAAAAAAGAATAAACCATTATCTTCAGATTCCCTAGTGTATCCATCAGAGGTCAGCACTACCTGGGTTGTGCTTTAGTAATGACCTTATACTTTGTTTTTTTTTTTTTTTATGGCTTTACCGCATATGTTTATTTCCCTAATTGACATATGGCTTAGTTTTCTAAGTTCTGAAAAGTGAAAGTGAAAGTCACTCAGTCGTGTCCAACTCTATAGTCCATGGAATTCTCCAGGCCAGAACACTGGAGTGGATAGCTTTCCCTTTTCTAGGGGATCTTCCCAACCTAGGAATTGAACCCAGGTCTCCCACATTGCAGGCCGATTCTTTACCAGCTGAGCCACCAGGGAAGCCGTTAAGTTCTAAGTTTGGAAACTTCATATAAATGAAATTATACTTTATGTTTGTTTGCAATATGCATACTTTTTGGTCAAGATTAAGTTCTGCTACGGACACTAATAAATGGTTCTAGTTGTTTTTCATCTTTTACAGTACTTGGGTTGGTGAGGATTGTGTTATTTTTATTATGTTAATTTTTTCTTATTTATGTGTAGATGTCCTTTATGTATCTGAGTACTTGTGTGCCACAAGTACTTCTAGTCTGTATCTCTTCTTTTTATTATATGATGTTTTGATGAGTTCTTTAGTCATCAAATTTCTCATTATTTATCTTTTGCTGTTCTTATCAGTGCCTTGATTAAGAAGCCCTTCCTTTTCTGAAGATGATGATTGGACTTTACTGTCTTTCAAAATTTTGACTTTTACCTTTGCTTTAGTTTACCTGAAAACAGTATTCATGGATGGTGTTAGGTAGGGATTCAATTTCATATTTATTCCTCACAAGGATACCCAGATATGTTCAGTTCAGTCACTCAGTTGTGTCCGACTCTTTGCAACCCCGTGAATCTCAGCACACCAGGCCTCCCTGTCCATCACCAACTCCTGGAGTTCACTCAAACTCATGTCCATCGAGTTAGTGATGTCGTCCAGCCATCTCATCCTCTGTCGTCCCCTTCTGCTCCTGCCCCCAATCCCTCCCAGCATCAGAGTCTTTTCCAATGAGTCAACTCTTTGCATGAGGTGGCCAAAGTATTGGAGTTTCAGATTTAGCATCATTCCTTCCAAAGAACACCCAGGGTTTATCTCCTTCAGAATGGGCTGGTTGGATCTCCTTGCTGTCCAAGGAACTCACAAGAGTCTTTTCCAACACCACAGTTCAAAAGCATCAATTCTTCGGTGCTCAGCTTTCTTCACAGTCCAACTCTCACATCCGTACATGACCACTGGAAAAACCATAGCCTTGACTAGACAGACCTTTGTTGGCAAAGTAATGTCTCTGCTTTTCAATATGCTATCTAGGTTGGTCATAAGTTTCCTTCCGTGTAGGTATCTTTAATCAAAGTGTTTCTTTCTTTCCCCAGATATCTGCAATAGGTGGTCTGCCATTAAAAAAAAAAAAAAAATCTGTCTTATTTCTTGGATCTCCATGGTCAAATGTGTCCATTTTTCCACCAATACAAAAATGCTGTTATTTAAAGGTTAACTTTTGTTATGTTGTAAGTCAAATCTTACCTTTCTCTAATTTTTCAGAATGTCGTGGCTATTTATAGATTTTTGTTCTTTGATATACATTATAAAATTAGCTTGTCACATCCCTCCTATTTCCTCCAAAGTTATGGTTTTGATTTAAAATGTCTTGATTGTGTATATCTTTCACTATAATATAGATTTATTTGGGGAAAAGTGTGAGATTTATAATATTATCATCCAATCCACAATTATAGTACATTTTCTAGGTTATTTAATTCTCTAATGCCTTATAGTAATGCTTTTCAAGTTTCTCTGTAAGTACCTTGCATTCCTATTAATAGATATATTTCTGAGGGTGTCATATATTTTGATGCTATTGAACATCATATATATTCATAATTTTAAATCTGCATCTGAATGAATGTTATATATATGATAACACATATATCTTTTTATATTGTAAAATGCCCTTTTTACTTCTAATACACTTCTTGCTTTAAAGTACCAGCAAGAATATATTATAAATAAATATTCAAATGGCAATATTATTGTTTGCATTCATTTAGATTTACTAACATATTTTAGTTCAGTTCAGTCACTCAGTCCTATCCAACTCTTTGCGATCCATGGAATGCAGCATGTCAGGCTTCCCTGTCCATCACCAACTCCCAGAGTTGGCCCAAACTCATGTTCATTGAGTCAGTGATACCATCCAACATCTCATCCTCTGTCATCTCCTTCTCTTTCTGCCTTCAATCTTTCCCAGCATCAGGGTCTTTTCCAAGGAGTCAGTTTTTCTCATCAGGTGGCCCAAGTAGTGGAGTACTGGATGCTGACTTCAGCATCACTTTTCTTTATTCTAAATTTCTTCTAGCATCTCTCTGCTTCCTTTGAACAATTTTCCTTCTGCCTAGAGAACCCCATTTAGTGATTCCTTTCAGTTCAGTTCAGTCACTCAGTTGTGTCCGACACTTTGTGACCCCATGGACTGCAGCATGCCAGGCTCCCCTGTCTGTCACCAACTCTTGGAGTTTACTCAAACCCATGTCCACTGAGTTGGTGATGCCATCCAACCATCTCGTCCTCTGTCATCCCCTTTTCCTCTTGCCTTCAATCTTTCCCAGCATCAGGGTCTTTTCTAATGAGCCAGTTCTTTGCATCAGGTAGCCAAAGTATTGAAGTTTCAGCTCAAGCATCTGGCCTTACAATGATTATTCAGGACCAATTTTCTTTAGGATGGACTGGTTGGATTTCCTTGCAGTCCAAGGGACTCTCAAGAGTCTTCTCCAACACCACAGTTCAAAAGCATCAAATTTTGGCCCTCAGCTTTCTTTATAGTCCAACTCTCACATCCATACATGACTACTGGAAAAACCATAGCCTTGACTAGATGGATCTTTGTTGGCAAAGTAATGTCTCTGCTTTTTAATATGCTGTCTAGGTTCATCATAACTTTTCTTCGAAGGAGCAAGCGTCTTTTAATTTCATGGCTGCAGTAACCATCTGCAGTGATTTGGGATCCCCCCACCAAAAATAAAGTCTGCCACTGTTTCCACTGTTTCCCCATTTGCCATGAAGTGATGGGACTGGCTGCCATGATCTTAGTTTTCTAAATGTTGAGCTTTAAGCCAACTTTTTCACTCTCCTCTTTCACTTTCATCAAGAGGCTCTTTAGCTCCTCTTCACTTTCTGCCATAAGGGTGGTGTCATCTGCATATCTGAGGTTATTGGTATTTCTCCTGGCAATTTTGGTTCCAGCTTGTGCTTCCTCTAGCCCAGTGTTTCTCATGATGTACTCTGCATATAAGTCAAATAAGCAGGGTGACAATATACAGCCTTGACATACTCCTTTCATTGATGATATCTGTCTTCAGTTATTTTTACTCTCAAAGTATTCTTATTTGCCTTAATTTTGATTAATATTTTCACTAGGCTGGCAGTTATTTTCTACTGGAAAATTGAAAATAGCATTACATTGACTTCATTTCTTGTTTTTTTTTTTTTTTTTTTTTTTTTTTTTGCTGACTGTATAGAGCTTCTCCATCTTTGGCTGCAAAGAATATAATTAAGCTGATTATGGTATTGACCATCTGGTGATGTCCATGTGTAGAGTCTTCTCTTGTGACCAGCACATTCTCTTAGCAAAACTCTTAGCCTTTGCCCTGCTTCATTCTGTACTCCAAGGCTAAATTTGCCTGTTATTCCAGGTATTTCTTGACTTCCTACCTTTTGCATTCCAGTCCCTTATAATGAAAAGTACACCTTTTTTTGCAGAGTACATCATGTGAAATGCTGTGCTGGATGAATGATTAGCTGGAGTCAAGTATGCAGGGAGACATGTCAACAACTTCAGATATGCAGATGATACCTCTCTAAAGTCAGAAATTGAACAGGAACTAAATAGCGTCTTGATGAGAGTGAAACAGGATAGAGAAAAATCTGGCTTAAAACTCAACATAAAAAAACAAAAAACAAATAAATCATGGCGTCCAGTCCCAGCACTTCATGGCAAATAAAAGCAGAAAAAATGGAAGAAGTGACAGATTTCATTTCCTTGGGCTCCAAAATAACTGCTGACAGTGACACCAACCATGAAATTAAGACACTTTCTCCTTGGAAGGAAAGCTATGATCAACCTAGGCAGTGTATTAAAAAACAGAGACATTACTTTGTAGACAAACGTCTGTCTAGTCAAAGCTATGGTTTTTCCATGGTCATGTATGGACATGAGAGTTAGGCTATAAAGAAAATGAGCACTGAAGAATTGATGCTTTCAAATTGTGGTTTTGGAGAGGACTCTTGAGAGTCCCTTGGACTGCAAGGAGATCAAACCAGTCAATCCTAAAGGAAATCAGTCCTTAAAATTCATTGGAAGGACTGATGCTGAAGCTGAAACTCCAGTACTTTGGCCACTAGATGTGAAGAGAAGATGCCTGGAAAAAATCCTTGATACTGGGAAAGATTGAGAGCAGGAAGAGAAGGGAGTGGCAGAGGATGAGATGGCTAGATGGCAGTGACTAAATGAACATGAATTTAAACATGCTCTGTTTTATAGTGGTGGACACAAGAGGATGATGTGCTGCAGTCCAGGAAGTTGCAACATTCAGACATGATTTAGCAACTGAACACCATCACTAACAATTGGCAGTAAAAACAAACAAACAAACAAACAAAAATTAAAACCAATTCAATGGCCTAACTGTAGCTTAAAGAATTAAAAAAATAACTAATTAAGGCCAACGTTTTTATAAAGAATAAATAATAAATATTAGTGTATATATAAACAAATATATACTAGAAAAATCATAGAGAAAATCAGGAAAACCAAAAGTTGATTCTCAAAAAATAAATACAGAAAAATTAGTCTCTTAAAATATAACCAAAAATGACAGATCTTTAGCTACATGGACTTTAAAAAAGAACAAAACACTCAAATTACTAAATTTGGCAATCAAATTGTAAATTTTTCCACTGNTTTCTCATGATGTACTCTGCATATAAGTTAAATAAGCAGGGTGACAATATACAGCCTTGACGTACTCCTTTTCCTATTTGGAACCAGTCTCTTGTTCCATGTCCAGTTCTACCTGTAGCTTCCTGACCTGCATAGAGATTTCTCAAGAGGCAGGTCAGGTGGTCTGGTATTCCCAAATCTCTCAGAATTTTCCACAGTTTATTGTGATCCACACAGTCAAAGGCTTTGGCATAGTCAATAAAGCAGAAATAGATGTTTTTCTGGAACTCTTGCTTTTTTGATGAGCCAGCGGATGTTGGCAGTTTGATCTCTGGTTTCTCTGCCTTTTCTAAAACCAGCTTGAACATCTGGAAGTTCACGGTTCACGTATTGCTTAAGCCTGGCTTGGAGAATTTTGAGCATTACGTTACTAGTATGTGAGATGAATGCAATTGCACACTTTTAATTTTGTCTATTGTATTCCTCAGCTCTGATTTGTTCTTTTAAAAATATTTTCTAGTTATTTATTGACATTTTCGGTGTACTTCTCTATTCTTTCCTGAGTTCGGTGAGCATTTTCCTTACTATGGTTTTGCACTCTTTATTAGGTAAATTATTTATCTCTGTTTCATTAGTTGATTTTTGCTTTTTTCTGGAGTTTTATCTTGTTTTTTGTTTGGTATATACTCCCCTCTCTGCTTATTTTGTTTTCCCGCCCCAGGGATCGAACCCACGTCTCTTATGTCTCCTGCACTGGCACACGGGTTCTTTCCCAGTAGCGCCACCTAAGAAACCCCTATGAAATTAGGCAAAGCAGTTATCTATCCCAGTCTTGAAGGTGTCTCCTTGTGTAGGAGAGTCCCGATGCTGTCTGTGTGTGCCCACTGGCTTTGGTTTGGGAACCGGATCCGAAGTGAAGGGGATACATTATCTCCCAGGGTGCTGTGGCAGCCACCACCTTGATGGGAGGTAGGGCTGGAGTAGAAGGGGCTAGAGCCCGGGCCAGGTGTGTGCCTGGGCTTTTCCCAGGCTCAGTGACAGTCTCTGAGCTCCTGGGAGGTGGGGTGGGGGCTGGAGGAGGAGTCCTGAGGAAATCCAGCTTTGCTTCAGAGCAGTAGGCATCTTCATCTTGACTGAGGGCACGGCAGGGGCCTGAGGGCCTTGGGCTGCACTTTTGAGCTGGTTCCGCTTTTCCTGGTGCGTATGCATGTGTGAATGTGATGGCTATTCCTGCCTGGGTTTGAGGCTTCTTTGGGGCCTGGTGGGTTACAGCTGCACTTCTGAGTTGGTTCCCCTCTTCCCTCAGTGTATGTGCGTGTGATGGCGAAGATGCCAGAGAGGAAGGGTGGGGGTAGGAGCAGGAGCGTGGTTCCGGCTGGGGGTGGAGTGCAGCAGCAGTCCTGGCAGGCTGGCCAGGGCACCAGGCAGATTTCAGTGTGCTGCCTCGGTACTGGGACAGGGAGCAGGCAAGTGCATCCATGCACTATCCAGAGCTCATGTCAGTTTCTTACCGCCCTGTGGTAAGCCCCGCTCTGTTTTCAAATAGCTATGGGAGATTTTCTTCCTGGTGTTGGACCCCAGGGCTGGCATGCCCCATATGGGCCTTGGACCCTGTGCTCCTTAGAGATGATCCTTGAGCCCATAATATCCTCCTCCTCTTCTGGGTAACATGCTAGAGGTGTGGGTCATGACTAGATTTCTTCTCCTTTCTTACGAGACTGTGGATTGTTCTATCTTTAGAGTCTTGGTCGTGGAAGAGCTGTTGTGTTCATCTTCAGATCATTGAGTTGGTCTACATGTGTTGGCACTTTTGATGTGTTCCACTGGGGGAGATGAGCTCAAAGTCTTTCCACTCTGACATCTTCATCCTGCCTCCTATATTGCTTAATGTCAACTTTGTATATATCCATTCAAGAATGCATAGTTGATTCTTCTATAGTTTTCAGTTATCAAATAACACTTTCCACATTATTATTATTATTATTATTATTTTATAGACAAAATAATTGTTTTGTGATAACTCTAACATCTGGGTGACCTGAAAGTGTTTTTCTATCTTCTCATATTGGCGCTTGATCATTTGGTCTTGTGTCCTCGTGCTTTGGGTAATTTTTTGGTGATGCTGAATATGAGGGATGAAAAGTTTTCATGGTAATATGAGTTTCTGGATACTTTCTTGTCCCTTAGAAGGGAACAAATTAGACTGAGCCTCAGTCTTATGAGATCTGCTCTATTTCTGGTTCAATTCTCCTCCTAGCATGTAGCCTTTCATTTGTTCCAGCTAAAAGCCTGAAGTGTTTATTAGAGGATTTTTCCTCCATGGAGAGCCCAGTTACACTAATTGTTGCCTCCATAGCCCCTTAAGATTGCAGAAAGTTGTGCTTTTAGCAAATCAGATAACATGTTGAGAATAGAAGTGGGAATAAGTGAAGCTCCAAGATATTTGCCCATTAAATCTTCTGTGTTAGTGTGTCTTGAATGTATTTGGACTAATGGTTTTTATATTTTGTCTGAGTTCGTCTACAATAAGAGAGCCATTATTACCAAAATGAGAAATACCCTCTGTAAACTTGAGACTAATATGTGTTCTGAAATATTAGGGTGCATTGTTATGTTTGTGTGGGTAGATCATTTATAAATGTTTGTGTTTACCTCTTTCATATTACTAATGATTTATTATATCTGCTTAATCAATAATTAGATGTGTCAAAATCTCTCACTGTGATTATGAATTTGATTCTCTTGTTTTACTAATGTTAAATGTATATTCAGAAGTTATATTATTCAATAAATATTATGATAGAGTACTTACATTTTTCTGGAGAGTTAAAACTTTTGAAACTTTCCTCATTATTTAGTATCCTTCTTTTACAGTTAATAATATTTTATGTAATCTTAGGTTTGTTGCAGTCAAAGGTATATTTATTTCCAAGATAATGTTTTCCTCTTTTCTTGTTCTTTTTGGATTAATCAGGTATATTTTCTCATTGAATTAATTATAATCCTCAGTTCATGGCACATTATCATTATTACCAGTGGTTGTGTGAAAGATCTTCTCTTATACCATGCACATATTTTCATATTTATTCCTTTTTCCTTATTTTTTCGTCATGATTTACCTCATAAGAATCTTTTTTATTTTATGTGATCTTACTGACTACAGATTGTTTCTGTATGCATGTATTTTTAACTTAGATAGATGTTATTGTGCTAGATATCTTCATCTTCTTTGTATTTTTTTCACTCAGCATGAAAACTTTAAGATTTCATTTTTACTCACTGTACATTTTGTCTGCCTTCTAATTACTGCCTAGAATTTCATGCTGTGCATCCGCCACATTTTAACTATCCATTCTTCCTATTGTCTCAACACACAAAAAACACAGCAGTGAAACTTATTCTTATATGAATCCTAGAAGTCTGTTTACTCTTCACATCCATTTTCTTGCCTTCTCCATCAGAGTCTCTGCATCAGGAGACTGATATGTAGGAACTACATCCATGTATTTTTTGGGCACCTGTTACCTGATAGGATTCAGCTAACGACAAACCCTGGCGGCACAATGATGATGGAGATGAAAAGCATTCAGCGTATTTATTACTCTGTGTGGTCGTCTCTGGCTGACTCGGTCACCTTATTCACTTTTACAGTTCCTCTCAAGCCATTTCTGTAGGCTTTTCTCCTTGGGGATTCTCAACCCATTGGGAGTGGAGGTGGTAACAGCCCAGGATGCAGAAATCTCCCTTTAGGTTCCATGCATTATACTCATCCCTTTTGAATAGTATTTTTAGTAACTCCCTTCAGATTATTCTAAAATGCTGGCATCTTGGCTGATTTACATCTTTATGGAATAGGAAGAACACATATTCTCTTACTCTTGCTGCTTTTTATATTCATCAGAATCTAAAGCTAATCCGTATCATTAGCCTCACAAGTGATATGAGAATTTAAAAAAAAGCTTGTTCCTTGTTATGAATCCTCTGAATTTATATACTATTTTTTAATCTCATACATTATTTTATATATGTATTTTAAAAATCATCAGGATATAATTATGCTATAAAATATTAATTTTTATTTAGTCTTACAGTTTATCATTTTTTCTTTTTATTCCCTTTTGTGACTCAAATATTTTATATTGGGTCACTTCTCTTTTTCCTGAGGTATAGTCTTTATAATTTTTTTGCAAGGTATCTAGTTTGAGGTTGATGAATATTTTCTTTCAGTACATTGATGATGTTATTTCACCTCATTCTTCCTGCTGCTATCAGTAAGTTAGCTATCAGTCTAAATACCCTTATTTTTAGGCTGTCTGTGTTTTTCTGTTTGGCCGTTTTATTATTTTCGCTTTTTGTCTGTGTTTTTCACTGTCACTATGGTGTGATTGGATATGAATTTTTTTTTTAATTTATTCCTATTAGGAAAGCATTGACCTTCTTGAATCTGCTGTGGTGATTTTCAACTTCTATGGACATTTCTATCATTACTTTTAAAATTGTTTCTGCTTTATTCTTCTTTTTTCCCTTTATGCAACTGCAGTGGAATATAAATTGGACTTGGTCTTTATATTTTAAAATCTGTTGTTTATATTCACATATTTGTATTTCTGTGGTGACCTCTGGATTGCTTTTTAGAAAAATTTATACAAATTGGAATTTACTATTTCTGTCCTCAAGTATTCTAATCTTTAATCTCATGCATTGACTTTTTAATATCTGTTTTAATTTTATTTTCTAGAACTCTGTGTATTTACATTTCATAGATATTTGGTAATTACTTTTTGCTTTTTGTTCTTTTTTGTCATTTTATTGTATTTTTGCCTTAAACTTGATATTAGTTCTTTCAGTTTTATAAAGCACAGTTATGTGGTATTCTATGTCTGACAATCCCAACACCTCACGACTTTTGAAGCCCTGAAATTGCTGTCCCTCAAGGTGTTTTGTTTCCTTGTGCTTTTTTGACAGAACGCTCCTCAGTTCAATTCAGTCCCTCAGTCACGTCTGACTCTTTGCGGCCCCATGGACTGCAGCACGCCAGGCTTCCCTGTCCATCACCAACTCCAAGGGCCTGCTCAAACTCATGTCCGTTGAGCTGGTGATGCCATCCAACCATCTCATCCTCTGTCATCCCCTTCTCATCCTTCCCTCAATCTTTTGCAGCTTTTCTAATGAGTCAGTTCTTTGCATCAGGTGGCCGAAGGATTGGAGCTCCAGCTCCAGCATCAGTCCTTCCATTGAATAGTCAGGACTGATTTCATTGAAGATGGACTGGTTTGATCTCCTTGCACTCCAAGGGACTCTCAAGAGTCTTTTCCAACACCACAGTTCAAAAACATCAATTCTTCGGTGCTCAGCTTTCTTAATGGTCCAACTCTCACATCCATATATGACTACTGGAAAAACCATAGATTTGACTAGATAGATCTTTGTTGCCAAAGTAATGTCTCTGTTTTTTAATATGCTGTCTAGGTTGGTCATGGCTTTTCTTACAAGGAGCAAGCGTCTTTTAATATCATGGCTGTAGTTACCATCTGCAGTGTTTTTGGAGCTCAAGGAAATAAAGTCTGTCACTGTTTTCCATTGTTTCCCCATCTATTTGCCATGAAGTGATGGGACTAGATGGTGTGACCTTAGTTTTTTGAATGTTGAGTTTTAACCCAACTTTATCACTCTCCTCTTTCGCTTTTATCAAGAGGCTCTTTAGTTCCTCTTCACTTTTCTTCCATGAGGGTGGTGTCATCTGCATATATGAGGTTACTAATATTTCTCCCGGCAATCTTGAATTCAGCTTTTGCTTCATCCAGTTTGACATTTCGCATGAGGTACTTTGCATATAAGTTAAATAAACAGGGTGACAATGTACAGCCTTGATGTACTTCTTTCCCAATTTGGAACCAGTCTGGGGTTCCATGTCTGGTTCTAACTCTTGCTTCTTGACATGCATACAGATTTGTCATGAGGCAGATAAGGTGATTTGGTATTCCTATCTCTTCAAGAGTTTTCCACAGTTTGTCATGGTCCACACAGTCAAAGGTTTTGGCATAGTCAGTAAAGCAGAAGTGGATGCTTTTCTGGAACTCTCTTGCTTTTATATGATGCAACAGATCTTGGCAATTTGATCTCTGGTTCCTCTGCCTTTTCTAATTCCAGCTTGAGCATCTGGAAATTTTTGTTTCACATACTGTTGAAGCCTTGCTTGGAGAATTTTGAGCATTACTTTGCTAATGTGTGAGATGAGTCCAATTGTGCAGTAGTTTGAACATCTTTTGGCATTGCATTTCTTTGGGACTGGAATGAAAACTCACCTTTTCCAGTCCTGTGGCCACTGCTGAGTTTTCCAAATTTGCTGACATATTGGGTGCAGCACTTTCACAGCATCATCTTTTAGGATTTGATTCCAGCTCAACTGGAATTCCATCACCTCCACTAACTTGGTTCATAGTGATGCTTCCTAAGGCCCACTTGACTTTACATTCCAGGATGTCTGGCTCTAGGTCAGTGATCACACAATCCTAATTATCTGGGTCGTGAAGATCTTTTTTGTATAGTTCTTCTGTGTATTCTCACCACCTCTTCTTAATATATTCTGCCTCTATTAAGTCCATAGTGTTTCTGTCCTTTATTGTGCCCATCTTTGCATGAAATATTCCCGTGGTGTGTTTCATTTTCTTGAAGAGATCTCTAGTCTTTCCCATTTTATTGTTTTACTCTTTCTTTGCATCAGTCACTGAGGAAGACTTTCTTATCTCTTCTTGCTATTCTTTGGAACTGTGCATTCAGATGGGTATATCTTTCCTTTTCTCCTTTTCCTTTCACTTCTCTTCTTTTCTCAGTTGTAAGGCTTTTGTAAAGCCTCCCCAGACAACTATTTTGCCTTTTTGCATTTCTTTTTCTTGGGCATGGTCTCAATCCCTGTCTCTTGTACAATGTCACAAACCTCCATCCATAGTTCTTCAGGCACTCTGTCTATCAAATCTAATCCCTTGAATCTATTTGTTATTTCTACTGTGTAATCATATGCTCCTATTTACTGAAAAAATTTTGTTTCAGTATTGAGAATTTATATAATTTTTTTTCCTCCAGTAATGATTTAGATTTGTTCCTTTCAGCAATCTGAGGCATTTCCAATCCATGACCACATTAAATCAAATTCTTTCTTTTTAAAAAAAATTATTCATTTATTGATGCACCATGTTTTAGTTGTCTTATGAATTCCCTGACCTGGGATTGAACTTAGATCCCCTACATTGGAAGCATGGAGTCTTAGCTATGGAGTCCCTAAATCAAATTCTTAAGTTGATTTTTTTGCACTGCTTGGAAACTGAGGGAAGACGCCCTGTGGTTGCAAATCCCCCCAGTGGATGCTATCTCAGTCTCAGCACTAATTTTCCCCTTGGTCAGTTTTCTGAAAATATTCCATAGTAGACATTTGGGGTTCAGGATTATACCTAAATCAAAGGTGAAGAACTTTGAATTCCCAGGAATATCGGGAAGTTTACTGGTAGCCTCTCTGCCTTGGATATTGCTTGGGCTTTTCTTCTGGCATCCGTTTCCTCAAAGACTATGAAAACTCAAGCTGAATTTCTCTTGGTCAACAAAATCTTTCCCTCCACTTGTAAGTAAGCTTCACTGCCTTGCTTAGTTCTCTGAGATACAGCTTCTACTTTCTTTTTAACCTCTTTATATTTCTTGGTGCTTTTGTCAGTTCATTAGTGTGCTTTCAAAGATTAGAGAAAATATTTTATTCAGCATTTTTAGTTGCTTTTCAGTGACAGGAGCGGGCAAAGAATCTAATCCACCATTACTCCTGGAAACAGTTTTAATTTTGTGGGGCCTTGGCAGTACTATATATATTTCAGTTATTCAAACATTTATGTGATTGACGTGATTAATATTTAATCTGTTTAGAACAATATTTAAAACCTATTATTAAGACAGACACATTTCTTTCTGGTTATTCCAATTGTTCTTTTATCATTGCTGTGGGCAATGGATTCTCCTGAAATGTGGTTTCACAAGGCAGTTTTCTATATTTGTCTTCTGTGATTCACTAACAGCTTGTTTGATTTTCATAGCAGAAAATAATTCTCTCCATATGCCAAAAGACAACTCATTTAAATAAGCCTGGTTCATGGTTTATCAACTTGATTACATCAGCTGTTTGAAAATATAGGAGTTTATACTATGGTTTTAGAATAAATTGCCTTCTCTAGTGTCATTTATATTATACTAGAAAACAAACATGTAATTTGTAATGCTATGCCATCATACTAATAGAACAAGGAGGGATTTATCCCTCTATTTCATCAAAAAATCAAGTGCATAACAAATCAGTGTCAATGATGAAAGTATTTCTTGTGCATTGTCAGGATCAAAGTAAACTAAATGACTTTCTCAAGGCAAGGCTATTGTCACCTGTTATCAGAGTGAAGCAGAGACATGATGTCGGATGCATAAAACTTTTGTATTTGTACTTGTAATGCCTATTTAAGTTAGGTATCTTCATCATGTAATTCATATCAAGGGAGTGTGAAAGCCTTTCCAAAATCAGAGTATATGTTGATAAACTTCACTTTTTTTTTTTTTTACAAAAGTTGTATATTCTTACCTTTCCTAATAACTTTGTCGAGGCTGTGACAACAAAAGATGGTATCCCATTTATTTTTTTCCACAAATAAGAATAATATGAACTAAATATTGAATGTTTGCACCTGGTTAGAAATAGACATGTAATATCACAACTCTTAGTCTGATATTGTTATAATTTTGAAATAAAAAATTTCAGAAGTCTCTACCTAAGAGTCTTTGATGGTTTTCATTACAGATAACTGATAAATATGAATCTGTTTCTACAGTGATTGTTTTCTATACATATTCTTTTTTAATATATATTTTATTGAGTCTAATTCTTTCCACAAATGGACAAACAAAAAAATGGTTGTGTAGTTTTTTTTTTTAATTTTTATACTTTATTTTACTTTACAATACTCTGTTGGCTTTGCCATACATCGACATGAATCCACCACAAGTGTACACGAGCTCCCAATCCTGAATCCCCCTCCCACCCCACAATGTCTCTCTGTATCATCCCCGTGCACCAGCCCCAAGCATCCTGCATCCTGCATCGAACNCTGAGGCATTTCCAATCCATGACCACATTAAATCAAATTCTTTCTTTTTAAAAAAAATTATTCATTTATTGATGCACCATGTTTTAGTTGTCTTATGAATTCCCTGACCTGGGATTGAACTTAGATCCCCTACATTGGAAGCATGGAGTCTTAGCTATGGAGTCCCTAAATCAAATTCTTAAGTTGATTTTTTTGCACTGCTTGGAAACTGAGGGAAGACGCCCTGTGGTTGCAAATCCCCCCAGTGGATGCTATCTCAGTCTCAGCACTAATTTTCCCCTTGGTCAGTTTTCTGAAAATATTCCATAGTAGACATTTGGGGTTCAGGATTATACCTAAATCAAAGGTGAAGAACTTTGAATTCCCAGGAATATCGGGAAGTTTACTGGTAGCCTCTCTGCCTTGGATATTGCTTGGGCTTTTCTTCTGGCATCCGTTTCCTCAAAGACTATGAAAACTCAAGCTGAATTTCTCTTGGTCAACAAAATCTTTCCCTCCACTTGTAAGTAAGCTTCACTGCCTTGCTTAGTTCTCTGAGATACAGCTTCTACTTTCTTTTTAACCTCTTTATATTTCTTGGTGCTTTTGTCAGTTCATTAGTGTGCTTTCAAAGATTAGAGAAAATATTTTATTCAGCATTTTTAGTTGCTTTTCAGTGACAGGAGCGGGCAAAGAATCTAATCCACCATTACTCCTGGAAACAGTTTTAATTTTGTGGGGCCTTGGCAGTACTATATATATTTCAGTTATTCAAACATTTATGTGATTGACGTGATTAATATTTAATCTGTTTAGAACAATATTTAAAACCTATTATTAAGACAGACACATTTCTTTCTGGTTATTCCAATTGTTCTTTTATCATTGCTGTGGGCAATGGATTCTCCTGAAATGTGGTTTCACAAGGCAGTTTTCTATATTTGTCTTCTGTGATTCACTAACAGCTTGTTTGATTTTCATAGCAGAAAATAATTCTCTCCATATGCCAAAAGACAACTCATTTAAATAAGCCTGGTTCATGGTTTATCAACTTGATTACATCAGCTGTTTGAAAATATAGGAGTTTATACTATGGTTTTAGAATAAATTGCCTTCTCTAGTGTCATTTATATTATACTAGAAAACAAACATGTAATTTGTAATGCTATGCCATCATACTAATAGAACAAGGAGGGATTTATCCCTCTATTTCATCAAAAAATCAAATGCATAACAAATCAGTGTCAATGATGAAAGTATTTCTTGTGCATTGTCAGGATCAAAGTAAACTAAATGACTTTCTCAAGGCAAGGCTATTGTCACCTGTTATCAGAGTGAAGCAGAGACATGATGTCGGATGCATAAAACTTTTGTATTTGTACTTGTAATGCCTATTTAAGTTAGGTATCTTCATCATGTAATTCATATCAAGGGAGTGTGAAAGCCTTTCCAAAATCAGAGTATATGTTGATAAACTTCACTTTTTTTTTTTTTTACAAAAGTTGTATATTCTTACCTTTCCTAATAACTTTGTCGAGGCTGTGACAACAAAAGATGGTATCCCATTTGTTTTTTTCCACAAATAAGAATAATATGAACTAAATATTGAATGTTTGCACCTGGTTAGAAATAGACATGTAATATCACAACGCTTAGTCTGATATTGTTATAATTTTGAAATAAAAAATTTCAGAAGTCTCTACCTAAGAGTCTTTGATGGTTTTCATTACAGATAACTGATAAATATGAATCTGTTTCTACAGTGATTGTTTTCTATACATATTCTTTTTTAATATATATTTTATTGAGTCTAATTCTTTCCACAAATGGACAAACAAAAAAATGGTTGTGTAGTTTTTTTTTTTAATTTTTATACTTTATTTTACTTTACAATACTCTGTTGGCTTTGCCATACATCGACATGAATCCACCACAAGTGTACACGAGCTCCCAATCCTGAATCCCCCTCCCACCCCACAATGTCTTTCTGTATCATCCCCGTGCACCAGCCCCAAGCAAATTTATTGCACATAACATAATCACCATGAGAACAGTTATTCAATGGAAAACCTTTATACATTAATATATTTAACTGAAGTATAGTTGATTTAGAATATTATATTAGTTTCAGGAATAATATAGTGTTTCAGTAGTTTTGGAGGTCATGCTCCATTACAAGCTACATAAGATAATGGCCATGATTCCCTGTGCTATACAGTATATCCTTGTTATTTATCTATTTTATATATACTAGTTTGTATCTGTTAATCCCATACCCCTTACTTGTTCCTCTCCCGTCCCCTCACCCTTTGGTTGCCACAGTGTGTTTCCTGTATCTGTGACTCTGTTTCTATTTTGCACACACATACATTTATATTACTTTTTAAAGTTTACATATAGGAGATACCATATAGTATTTATCTTAGTCTTGCTTCACTAAGCATAATATTCTCTAGGTCTGTCCATGTTGCTGCAAGTGGCAGTATTTCATCCTTTTCGTGTGGCTAATATTTCTTTGTATGCGTGTGTGTGGTACATCATTGGAGCTGGGTGCATGGAGAGTGAGGGCAGGTGGGCTGCCTGGCCCCCTCTATCCCCACAGAGAAAGCCCCCTTCTCTACTTAAAAAAAAGGGAAAGGAATTCCCACATTATTCAAATTCCACTCCAGCTTCAACTTTTTCATCTTACTGCAGTCTATGAGATAATTGTGAAATAATTAAACACATAGTATGTTTAAACTAGGATCTAATGCCTCTCACCCCTTCCTGACCCCAAGACTGCATCCATCATATAAAACTAAACTTTCTTGAAATCACTGGAATGCCTTTTTGATATGTACAGAAAAGCACACTAGGAAAATACAGGGCAAGGAGACTAAAATGTCATTTGAAGTATCCTTGTTTTATAATAAAATAATAATGACGATGATGGAAGGACAAGAGGACATGATTATATTTTATTTGACATGCTAGAATAGCACTGTTTCTTTTACTTTCCAAGTAGAATTTGTAGATTATGCACGGTAAGGAATGTGTAAAAAAAATACTATCTTATGGGTAATTTATTTCTGAGAAGTGAAGGCAGAGTATCAAAAATGTCCCTGAGTTTTTTCTTCTGATTTTTTTGTAGAGTGATAAAACTATTTCTTACTTTTCACAATGTAAGTAAATATAAAGCATAATTCTTATCCTCTGGCCAGTTATAATCCAACTGGGAGGAAGATAATATGTAATCTTTCTTCATGGAGATATCCTTGCCTAAATGTGTCCAGGTTGCTTTTTTTGAGCAGCCATGAGGATAAAAGTTTGTTACTGAGGATGTTGGAGTAAAAGGTAAAGGAGGCTTGAGTCCTCAATGACATTAAATACAATATCTAAACTGAGAGTGGGCAAGCTTTTCCTATAAAGGTTTGCAGCCACTCAACTCTGCTACTGCAGTGGAAAGCAGCTATAGACAATGATGCTTTTTGACTAGGGTGAGGACCTCCAGTAAGAAAGAAAGAAAAAACAAAATTGGAATTCTATTCTGTGGTTTTGCTGTTTAAAGGCATTGAAAGCCAGGCTAAGAAATACACATTTTCCTACTCTTTACAACTCACTGTCTTTGTCCCTCTTTTGGCCCCTGTTTTTCCCTCTTCTCTTTCCCAGCTCTATTTCTTGATCAGTGGGTCAGCCTTAGATAAATAATAGGTAAGGTGATCTAATGATGTCATCAGTGAAGGGTTTACATAGAAGTTGCTGCACAGTTATTCTCCCTTGCTGCTTCTTCCAGGGGTTTGAAAGGCACTTTTCCATCTATCTTTTGCCATATGCACAGATACTGTAAGATTGTGTATTTACTTTCAAGAGATTTCTAGGTGTGAAAAGATAGTGCAGAGCAAGGCACAATGTGAGATAATTTTGAAAAAATCCAAAGGCCCTCTTCCTGTAGCCTCTGTATACCTCTCTGCCTAGTCAATTCCAACTAGTTTAAAATCTCATGTTTACTTTTCACTTCTATCCAAAATTGGCATAAGATATGGAAATTGTTATACATCAAGTACTAAGAATGATACATTTTTCTTTCCCTTTTTTGGGGTTGATGTGGTTGGATTTAATTCTTAACATAGGGTGATAATGCAAGATGTATTTAAACTTTGTCCTTTGATAAAAGCCTGTAGACAAAATTCTCAACCTTTTCCTTCTCTTTAAATTGCTGAATTTTCTTAACTTTTAGTAACGCACACAAAGTCAATCATGTCTGCTTAAATAACTTTAACTTGGCCAGTCTTATTAGAGCATAATTTTTCCAATATTCGTGTATAATATTTAGTTGCTTAAAACAGTAGTTACACAGAAAAAAATCATGAAAAAGTTTGGATCTAGACAGGGCAGAAGTGGAACTATGAGTTCCCTCCTTCCTTTTTTTTTTTTTTTTTTTTGGTCAGATTTATTTTAAATAATTGCATTTAAGCCCTTTTCAGAGTTGTTCCACATGAAAATAAATGTGGGAGGAGACCCACCTGGATCTTCTTTACTCCTCAGATCAAGCCCTATGTATGAAGAAAAGAATAGTGACCTCAAAGTAATAAGTGCTGCAGATACAGTTTTTGCCTGACTTGTGATGAAGACTGCAGTGGGCCCTCCATAAATGCTTGCTGAGTGGCTAGTCCCCAGGATATTGCTATTCTTAAATCATTTCTCTGAGGAGTGGGTGTATCGTGAAGTAATAGGAGTTAGTGTATCCATGTGTCTGCCACATGTTCACTGGGTTGATCTGTGAAACTCCATCACACCTATTCTACAGCTTTACAGATGAACACATCTGGGGTTAGGTTCTTAAGTACAAAGAGATACCTAACCAAAGCTGCCTTTGCTTTAAAATCTCCTGAATGTACAAACTTCATTTGACACTTCTGTCTTTTGACAGGAGAGTCCTGCTTCCTGAATAATATTAAATAGTGCACTGTAGTAAATGTGGGCTCGGTAAGTGAATGGCATCCTTGTGTGTTCTCTCTCCAAGGCTGGGAAGATGAAACTGACAATTTATAGGAGAATAATATGGTACCCAGTCCCTGTACAGAAATTAAGTATATGGCTTTTTAGTGGGTATTTCAGGAGGCTGTCATGCTTAAGAATTTTGAGAAATGATGATCAGATAAAGGACTCTAAGAGGTGTTAAATAATGATTTAGATAGGAGTATAGGAACTAAGAGGGGAAAATCTTGAATGATCCACTCTAAAGACTATTAGTTGAAGGAGAAATTAGATTCTAAAGGTTATGATTATATTTTATATGCTGTACAAAAACTCCCACTAAATCTACTTAAAAATTCTAGCTGGGGAAGAATGGAGTAGCACAATTATTATTAGAAAAATCATGGAGAACAAATGCAGCAGTTTTGCTTAGTACTAAAATCCTATCTGTACTGAGTTAAATAGTATTTATCTTTTGGAGAAAACCAAAACTGTTGAAAGCAGTGCTAATTCTAGTTTGCAGAAGGCCACTTTTGTCCTCAGAAGAATAGAGAGCTGAAAACAAAAAGAAACCACAAACCATGATTTTGCCAACATGAAACTCTGATACTCTCATATGGATGACATGAGCATATGTTTATATGCAAAGAACACAGTATATTCAGTATTCTCTAAAATATCTAAGCATATGGGCAATTCAATGTTATTGTGATTTTAGAAACAGTATGCAAGAAAAATCTCTACCCATGTAATAATCTTGGTCAAATTGTATTGCCTTATATAATACAATTCTGAAATACAATGAAATTTGAATCATAAATCATTCTTATTGATGGGTTAAAAATTACAATTAATTGAATGATTTTATTCTCTTAAGGAAAATGACTTCTTTCATTTTAGTGGAATGAGGAGGATTCTCCTATTTTCATCATAAGTTATTAATATTATTTTATTATATGTTATCTTTATTCTATAAATATATAATTTTAAAGTACTATAAACTATCAATTTATAACCATGTCATTATGAAATAATTATTATATTTCTAATAATAATAAGCGATAGTAATGCTTACATGGATGGCTATTATCATCTTTGCCCAGTATCTTGCCTAGTCTTCTTGCTTCCGTGATGTGTTTTATTATAGACACTTTTTAGTCACTTACATTTTGCCTTCCATCCTAGGTTTTATGCTTGTTGAATGTATGACCCGTGATTGATTGTTTTTGCCACCTTCACATTGTAATAAGAAAATACCTGTTTTAAAACATGATTTTTATTTTCAGGTAGCTTCTTTGATCATAACTGAAGTGTCACAATGGGAAATTTATTTACTGCTCAATTGGCTTCTCATTAACTAACAAATTTGGAGTTAAGATGCTAAGTCTTTTTGGCAATGAAATAATCCCCTTCCCCTTCGCTTCCTTTACGTTTTCCAGTAATTCTATCTCCTTTGACTTCATCTTTTATTCTTCATGCCAGTTCATCCATGGCTCTTTGGAGGCAGTGCAATGACTGGCTGAAATTCCCCTTTGCTTAGTGTCAGTTCTTGGCTCTAACCATTGTCTCCTATGGCCATAGAGTGAAGTGTGTTAGTCTCTCCTTACCTAGACACTACCTGCAAATCATGTTTACAAATTGTACAGAAAAAATGTACACGTATATACGTTTGATTGAACAATTTAGATTTTCATAACTGATATAAAAACTATCAGTTCAGTTGCTCAGTCAGGTCCAAGGCTTTGCAACCCCATGGACTGCAGCACGCCAGGCTTCCCTGTCCATCATCAACTGCTGGGGTGTGCTCAAACTCACGTCCATCGAGTCAGTGATGCCATCCAACCATTTCATCCTCTGTCACCCCCTTCTCCTCCTGCCTTCAATCTTTCCCAGCATCAGGGTCTTTTCCAAGAAGTCAGTTCTTCACATCAGGTGGCCAAAGTATTAGAGTTTCAGCTTCAGCATCAGTCCTCCCAATGAATATTCAGGACTGATTTTCATTAGGATGGACTGGTTGGATCTCCTTGCAGTCCAAGGGACTCTCAAGGGTCTTCTCCAACACCATGGTTCAAAAGCATCAATTCTTCGGTGCTCAGCTTGCTTTATAGTCCGACTCTCACATCAATACATGACTACTGGGAAAACCATAGCTTTACCAGACCTTTTTGGGCAAAGAAATATCTCTGTTTTTTAATATGCNTCCAACTCTGTATGAGCCCATAAATGGCAGCCCACCAGGCTCCCCCGTCCCTGGGATTCTCCAGGCAAGAACACTGGAGTGGGTTGCCATTTCCTTCTCCAATACATGAAAATGAAAAGTGAAAGGGAAGTCGCTCATTCATGTCCGACTCTTTGAGACCCCATGGACTGTGGCCTACCAGGCTCCTCTGTCCATGGGATTCTCCAGGCGAGAGTACTGGAGTGGGGTGCCATTGCCTTCTCCAGCCCCCAAATTAAAATCTCACACTGTTTCCATTGTTTCCTCATCTATGTGCCATGAAGTGATGGGACCGGATGGCATGATCTTAGTTTTTTTGAATGTTGAGTTTTAAGCCAACTTTTTCACTCTCCTCTTTCAGTTTCATCAGGAGGCTCTTTAGTTCTTCACTTTCTGCCATAAGAGTGGTGTCGTGTGCATATCTGAGGTTATTGATATTTCTCCCAGCAATCTTGATTCCAGTTTGTGCTTCATGCAGCCCATCATTTCACATTATGTACTCTGCATATAAGTTAAATAAGTAGCGTGACAATGTACATCCTCCCAATTTGGAACCAATCTGTTGTTCCTTGTCCAGTTCTAACTTGCTTCTTGATCTGCATACAGATTTCTCAGGAAGCAGGTCAGGTGGTCTGGTATTCCCATCTCTTTAAAGATTTTCCACAGTTTGTTGTAACCTACACAGTCAGAGGCTTTGACATAATCAAAGAAGCAGAAGTAGATGTTATTCTGGTATTCTCTTGCTTTTTAAATGATCTTTAAAAAAACTATACGATAAAAAACCAGGGTAGGACAAGCTATGCATGTTACTTAGGATCAAAGAAGAGAGTGCTTTTACAGTCTTACTTTTTTTCTCTCTTGTTTCTTTGAATTTTTTAATAATGAGAAATTATATAATTTTCATCTGTTTTGTCACTGAAACTTTTTTTCCTTATGAAATGACCTTTAGAAACTGTACTATTTTATAGAAGAGTAAGTTTATGGATGATTTAGGAGGAAATAATTAGAGATAATATCAGGAAATAATTGTTACTGCACAATTAATGATACTTAGGCCAGAGCTTACTTTCCATAAATCAAAACTTTTTATCAAGAAGGAAATATTTGGCCATTTTACATGTATGAAAAAATATACATTTTTGAGCTACTTCTACGTTTCTCTCTCCCAAAATATCCTGGAAGATTTTGACAGTAAATGCCAGAGTTATTGAAAGTTTTAACTTTGACCTTGTTGTTATCTAGATCCTTCAACTAAATATTGTTTAAAAATAGAGTGTTTTTTAAGTTTTTAAAAAGACTTTCAAAAGTTTAAAAAATTACCACTTTAATCTTGCATTAATTCAAGACATCTGTGTAAAATTTATTCAATCTTCCCGAAAGTATTCATTTTAATTCTGTGATTACTCAATTAAAATATCTAAGGAATACACTTTTTTCATTAATTATATAATGCCAAAAGATAGTTTAATTTTTGTTCTTTGATCAATGTTGCAACTATTTGTTTAATACAGGGATTAATCTAAACAATATTACTTTGCAGGATTTATTTACATGATTGAGTGAGTGATATAAAGTAAGGTGTCTTATTTTGTTTTATATTTTGCAGTTACTTTGTCCTCTTAAAAATACAGCTAGATGTTAACATGCATATTTGCTTCTCTCCTCTTTTTCAAGGCCATTTGTTGCAGACTTTTGTTTGCATCCCCTTGCAATATTCACCTTTAAGTTGGCGTCTCCAAAGTGATGGTGTTAGAAAGTGAGGCCTTTGGAAAATAATTATTAGGTTTAGATATGGTTGTGAGAGTAGGGACCCATGATGTGATTAGTCTCCTTACAAGAGGAAAAATTGATACCCCAATCTTCTTTTCCCCAGCATGTGAAGACACAGCAGGAAAACAGGCTTCTCTAAAGCCTTGATGGGAGTTCTCATAGATATCAGTTTTGCAGACACCTTGATCTTGGACTTCCCAGCCTCTAAAGATATAAGGAATAAGTATCGCTTGTTTAAGCCACACAATATATGGTCTTTTGTATGGCAGCCCAAACTGACTAAGACATAATTTTACATAATTACATAATTTTGTAATTATAAACTGAAGTTAGCAAGTGTGACTCCTCCAGCTCTGTCCTTTCTTAAGATTGTTTTAGCTCTTAGGGGTCTTTTATATTTCCATACAGATTTTTAAATTACTTGTTCTACTTCTATGAAAAATGCCATTGGTATTTTGATGTACATTGCATTCAGTCTGTAGGTTGCCTTGGGCACTATGATCATTTTAACAATACTGCTTCTTCCAATACAAGAATCCAGTGTATCTTTCTATCTGTTTGTGTCATCTTGAGTTTCTTTCATCAGTGTCTTGTAGTTTTCAGAGTCTAGGTCTTTTCCCTCCTTAGAAGGTTTATTCCTAGGTATTTTATTCTTTTTGATGAGATGGCAGATAGGATTGTTTCCTTGACTTTTCTGATACTTTGTTATTAGCATATAGACAGTAAAAGTGAAAGTGAAATTCTTCAGCTGTGGCTGACTCTTTGCTACCCCCTGGTCTATCAGTTCAGTTCAGCCGCTCAGTTGTGTCCAACTCTTTCAGACCCCATGGACTGCAGCACGCCAGGTGGCCCTGTCCATCACCAACTCCTGGAGTTTACTTAATCTCATGTCCATGGAGTCGGTGATGCCATCCAACTATCTCATCCTCTGTCCTCCCCTTCTCCTCCTGCCTTCAATCTTTCCCAGCATCAGGGTCTTTTCTAAGGAGTCAGTTCTTCACATCAGGTGGCCAGAGTATTGGAGTTTCAGCTTCAGTGTCAGTCTTTCCGATGAATATTCAGGACTGATTTCCTTTAGGATGGACTGGTTAGATCTCCTTGCTATAGAGTCATTTCCAACACCACAGTTCAAAATCATCAATTCTTCAGCACTTAGCTTTCTTTATAGTCCAACTCTCACATCCATACATGACTACTGGAAAAACCATAGCTTTGACTAGATGGACCTTTGTTAGCAAAGTAATATCTCTGCTTTTTAATGCTGTCTAGGTTGGTCATAACTTTCCTTCCAAGGATTAAGCGTCTTTTAATTTCATGGCTGCAGTCACCATCTGCAGTGATTTTGGAGCCCCCCAAAATAAAGTCTGTCATTGTTTTCACTGTTTCCCCATCTATTTGCCATGATGGGGCCAGATGTCATGATCTTAGTTTTCTGAATGTTGAGTTTTAAGCCAACTTTTTCACTCACCTCTTTCACTTTCATTAAGGGGCTCTTTAGTTCTTCACTTTCTGCCCTAAGGGTGATGTCATCTGCATATCCGAGGTTATTGATATTTCTCCACTATATAGTCCATGAAATTCTCCAGGCCAGAATACTGAAGTGTATAGCCTCTCCTTTCTCCAGGGAATCTTCCCAACCCAGGATCAAATCCATTAGTGTATAGAACTGCAACCAATTTCTAGATATTAATTTTGTATCCTTTGCAACTTTACTGAATTCATTGATGAGTTCTAGTAGTTTTCTGGTAGCATCTCTAGGGTTTTCTATGTATAGAAGCATATCATCTGCAAACAGTGGCAGTTTTTCTTCTTCCTTTCTGATGTGGATTCCTCTTATTTCTTTTTCTTCCCTGACTGCTGTGGCTAGCATTTCCAAAAATATATTGATTTTAAGTGGTAAATGTGATTGTTGGATGACATNATCTCTAGGGTTTTCTATGTATAGAAGCATATCATCTGCAAACAGTGGCAGTTTTGCTTCTTCCTTTCTGATGTGGATTCCTCTTATTTCTTTTTCTTCCCTGACTGCTGTGGCTAGCATTTCCAAAAATATATTGATTTTAAGTGGTGAATGTGATTGTTGGATGACATTATTAACTCAATGAACATGACTTTGAGCAAACTCCAGGAGATAGTGAAGAACAGGGAAAACTGGCGCACTGCAATCCATGGGCTTACAGAATCAGACATGACTGAGTGACTGAACAGCAACAGAAGTGGCAAAAGTGGGCATCCTTGTCTTGTTCCTGATCTTAAACAAATGCTTTTGGCTTTTCACCATGAGTATGATATAAGCTATGAGTCTGTCATTTATGGCCTTTATTATGTTACGGTATTTTTCCTCTGTGACTGCTTTGTAGAGAATGGTGTTGTGTTTTTTTTAAATCATAAATAGATGTTGAATTTTACTGAAAGCTTTTTTCTGCATCTATTGAGATGATCATATGACTTTTATTCTTCAGTTTGTTAATATGGTATATTGCATTGATTGATTTGTGGATATTAAAAAGTTGTTACATCTTGGGATAAATCCTACTTGATGATTGTATTGTTGGATTTGGTTTGCTAATATTTTGTTGATAATTTTTGCCTCTACTGAAGGTCTGTGTGAGGAATTGCATTTTAGGTGGAACTGGATGGTAAAAGAATAGGATGATAAATAGCAAAGAATGTTCTAGAGAGAGGGAAACTAGTGAAATCAGGAAAGAGAATGGTTATAGATATAAAAGATGTATAGGGATAGAAATAAAGCCAGTGTGGTTGAAGTATAGTGAACAATTTAGGGTGATAAAGGTTGTAACAAAAAGGAAAACAGGGTTTAATTTATTCAAAATCTTGTAGGCTATGATAAAGAGTTTATATTTTTATAATTGTGAAGTGTTGTAAGTGGGGAGAGGGATTGTTGTTCATTCACTAAGTTGTGTCTGACGACAGGACGTCATTTAAACTTTGAAAGATCATTCTGGTTTCTGGGGAAGGGGAACAAGAATAGAAGCAAGAAGGCATATCAGGAGGCTCTTATGGCATTCCTGGTGAATGATGATGATGGCTGGCTCAATAGTTAGCTGTCATCCCATTCAGACACATAGTAGGTATCAATGTGCAGTGATTAATATTATTGTACATTGAATTCAGGTCAATGTGAGTCTGACAGTAAGGCAGTCTGTGAAATTGTTTCTCTGAATTGAAAGAGCTCCAACTGAAACTGCCTCAGCGAAAGTATCATTTCAGGAAAGAATGCTCAATAGACTAACAGTGAAGAAAACGGCTCCTGAGTAGCCTATGGTTTATTTGATCTTTGACTTGTATTGAAATGTAAAGAGTATCCTTGGAGCAGTGGCTGATCAATTAGAATTGGTGTGTTCGAGAAGGAAAGAAACAAGGGACAAGTTAATTCTGAGATTTAATGTGTTTTTCAGTCAAGATGTTCACTTGATACAGCTGGATATAAGAGACTGGAGGTCTTTGGTGAGGCAGGAACTGGAAAAATATAAGTTAGCTTAAATTAATTACAGAAAGGGGAGGTTTGATGAGCTGTTTTTTTTTTTCTCTGCATAATTGAGAGTTGACAAGATATCTTTTTGGCCTTTAGAAAGTCTTTCTAAAATATATGTCTGCTGACCATCTTAGACATTCACAGTGCAATATAGTATGTATTCAGTGCACATAACATGTCCAATGAATGCTTCCTGATTAAGTGGTTAATTAGTAGTTTATCATTCTAATACCAGAGAAGGCAATGGCACCCCACTCCAGTACTCTTGCCTGGAAAATCCCATGGATGGAGGAGCCTGGTAGGCTGCAGTCCATGGGGTCGCTGAGAGTTGGACACAACTCAGTGACTTCACTTTCACTTTTCACTTTCCTGCATTGGAGAAGGAAGTGGCAACCCANTCAAAGGCTTCGGCATAGTCAATAAAGCAGAAATAGATGTTTTTTTGGAACTCTCTTGCTTTTTTGATGGGAACCTAGGGGTCTATTATTGTTTTCTTCTGTTATCTTCAACATTGGGCTTCCCTGCTGGTACATGCAATGCAGGAGATATGGGTTCAATCCTTGTGTTGGGAAGAACCCCTGGAGGAGATGATGGCTACCCACTCCAGTATTGTTGCCTGGAAAACTCCCATGGACGGAGGAGCCTGGGTGGCTTCAGTCCATAGGGTCACAAAGAGTTGAACATGACTGAGCATGCATGCACACATATCTTCAACATTAAATTTTTTCCCTCTGATTTATGGTAACTGCGTTGGATCCTTCTATCACTTTCCAAGCAGAGGAAAGGAAGAAAGGGAAGAAAGAGGGTGCATTTATTTTCTTCTTAAGAAAACTCTCCAAGTCAAGGGAATTTCCTGGTGGTCCTGAGGTTATGACTTGGTGCTTTCACTGCCAATGCCCTGGTTCAATCCCTGGTCAGGTGCCTAAAATCCTGAAAGGTATAAGGTACATTCCCCTCCCAACCCCCCAAAAAGAGTACAACTCTAAAGTTACCTTTATCAATTCCACTCTTATCCCACTGTTCAAAAATCTCACATACCTGCAAGCTGGGCTTGGGGTTAGGAAACTGTGTCTTTAACTGGGTGGCCCCCATGACTCAGAACTATGACACCTACATCAATGTGACATAACTAGGACTAAGAACTGAGAGCGTCTGTGTCAGCATGACTTCGCTGTTTGTTTCAGCCCAGAAGAGATAAGACTGTAAATCAATAAATAACTTCAAAAAATTCTTATAAATCAATTTGCCTGAGACAACAGTCTGCTGCTCATCTGTTCAAACAGGTTGCTTATCAAAGTATTTCAGTACTTACTAAGACCCTTCCTTTCCTTACTATCTCCGCCAATCCTGAACAGCCCACTCTTGAACTTTGATCCCAATCACTTCCCTTCTTTGAAGAGCCTGCTTTAAATCAGTTGAGGCCAGAATCCAAACTCTATAAATATCTCACTTCTACAATCCCCCTTCTGATACCTTAAAACTTTGTCAAGATGGTATTTCTTTCTCCCTTACTGAAGTGAGTTTAAATAATCTTAGCTTTTACTTTATTAAAGCTAGTTATTTTGAAATTTTCAGCTATCTTAAAGTTTACTGGGATCCAGCTAAGATGCCTTTCAAGGCCACAGCATAAGACCCGGGAACCTCCCCTGACCAGAATGGTGGGGGACGTCTTGAGTTGGATCTGAGTTCCAATTATTTTTCATTGAGCAACAAATGATAAGTGTATGTTGGGTTGGCCAGAAAGTTCATTTGAGTCTTTCATACAATCTTATGGAAAAACCCTAATGAACTTTTGGCCAACTCAGTTGAGAATTCTTTGGTTAATAATTGTATTGATGAACTCTCATCTGTGGTTGAAAGTTGCCTTGTTGCTAATTAAGCCACTTTTTTGTTTGTCTCTGTCTACTTCTGCTTCTGTATGTTTTGAATTTACTACAGTGAATGTGTAGAAAGAGGATAGGTATAGATTTGATTATCTATGAAAACAAATTCAGAAAGTCTTGCTGGATATCCCTGTACACTTTTTACCCTGGGTCATCTTATCTAGGCATTAGGAGATGCTCCTCAGTCTTGTTTTTATATCCCCTACAACTATATGGGTTAGTCCCATCTCCATACAGGCTGGCGTTTTGTCAGATTCTCTGTCTGGGTGATTAGTCAATTGGTTACATACTGGAGATGTGAAGTTGCACGATCAATGCTCTTATTAATCACGACAGTACTCTATAGACTGTCTTAGCCTAAATCTAAAGTTTGTTCCTCCCCTGGGTCACACCCCTTACATGTATTTATTCTGTAACTTTACTCCGTGTGACTATTGTACCAAATGACACAATCTCTCAAGTGTCATTTAGCATAATAAGAGCCACTTTTGTAGATCTTTAACATGAACAAAATTCATGTGAGAAGTGTTATACCATGAAAAGGTAGTAAAATTCCAAACATGCAATGGCCTTTAATTTTTTGATTAGTATGCAAAAACTGTTAAAATAAATTTAGATTCTAAAATAATCTTTCTTAGAAGAGTGTTTGGCAAAGGCAAACGAAAAGTGTGGAAAATCTAAGGAGATTTCTTTTAATCTCCCCAAATCAAGAGCTGAAGCTAGTGAGATAAACATTGCTAGTGAGATGAACATTATTATTATCTTAAGTTGGCAGAGGAGGAAGCAGGCTTAAGGAGCAGATAACTTGTCCAGTGACTGCCAGTGTGGTATGCATAATAATGACCTCTTTTCACTCCAAAGATGTCTGTGTCCTAACCTCTAGAATCTGTGATTATGTTACCTTACATGTCTAGAGGAACTTTGCACATGTGGGTAAGGATTTTGAGATGGTGATATTAATCTGGATTATCAAGGTGGCCTTGATTTAATCAAAGGAGTCCTTGTAAGTGAAGCAGGGAGGTAGGAGGGTCAAAGTCAGAGAGAGGTTTAAAGATGCTACACTGCTGGCTTTGAGGATGGAGGTGAGGGACGTGAGCCAAGGAATGTGGGTGGCTTTGAGAAGCTGAAAAAGACAGGAGAACAGATTCTTCCCTGGAACATCCAGAAAATATGCAGCTCTGCTCACACCTTCAAGCATGCCCAGTGGAACACATTTTGGGGTCTGACCTCAAGAAATGTGGATAAAGATTTGTATTGTTTCAAACCACCAAGTTAGTGGTAATTTCTTACAGAGAAAGTGAAAGTTGCTCAGTCGTGTCTGAATCTTTGCAATCCCGTGGACTATTCAGTCCATGGAATTCTCCAGGCCAGTATACTGGAGTGGGTAACTGTTCCCTTCTCCAGGGGATCTTCCCAACCCAGGGATCGAACCCAGGTCTCCCAAATTGCAGGCAGATTCTTTATGAGCTGAGCCGCAAGGGAAACCCAAGAATACTGGAGTGGATAGCCTATCCCTTCTCCAGTGGATCTTCCCAACCCAGGAATTGAGCTGGAATCTGCTGCATTGCAGGCATATTCTTTACCAGCTGAGCTACTTACAGTAGCAGCAGGTAAATAACACAGCTTGTAAATGCTGAAGCAGGTATTTGTCTGGTTTAACACTGAAACAATGGCATCCCACTTCAGTACTCTTGCCTGGAGAATCCCATGGCTGGAGAAGCTTGGTAGGATTGCTTGCAGTCCATGGGGTCGCTAAGAGTCAGACACGACTGAGCGAGTTCACTTTCACTTTTCACCTTCCTGCGTTGGAGAAGGAAATGGCAACCCACTCCAGTGTTCTTGCCTGGAGAATCCCAGGGACGGGGGAGCCTGGTGGGCTGCCGTCTACGGGGTCGCACAGAATCGGACACGACTGAAGTGACTTAGCAGCAGCAGCAACACTGAAACACACATTTTCAATCAGCCCCCATACCTCCCCCCAAATGAAAAGCACCAAACAAGCAAACCTCACAAACCCAAATGGGGCTGAAAACCAAAAGGAAGCCAAGGCAGAGGAACCGAAAGTAAAATCCAGTTTAAAAATATGTGTTTGTGTTGTGTGTGTGTGTGTGTGTGTGTGTGTGTGTGTGTTGTGTGTGTGTGTGACACTGTGATGGTAGTGAGGGGAAGCTATGTAGTGAGGGAGCTGTTTTATTGTTTAAGGCCTCAGATACACATTGGTTTTATTGTACTCTGTTCAAAGTGTGCAACTGGGATGTTCAAGTAAAAAGTATCCAATTAGGGTAGGCACTATCCACAATTTGCAAAACTACAGAAATGGTTTCTTTTGAAAAATGCCCCTATTTTTAATTTGCATCTCTCTTCATTGCAGGAAAGCTCTTGCAAAATTTGCTGTTCAAAAATATTATCAATAGAAAAATGTATTTATCATGTTTCCACATTCTCCTTTACATCCTCCTGGTTAACAGAAGAATTTTTGACATTGGCTACTTCAGGCAGGGGGAGGTCACATGACAAACAGATTGGAAAGGAGTATATTTGGTTTTCACAACATCATATCCTTGTACGCCCACAATGATACAATAACAGCCTGTCTAATTATTCAAAAGACCTTGATTGCCAGTGTTCTCAAGGTTCTGTGAGACTGATGCCTGTCATCTCTGCCCTCATTCCTAGAACTGCCTCCAACAGTCTATAACCAGCACCCTCTTCACTCAAATGTTCCTGATTTCAGTTACATTCTAAAAAAGCTAAAAAAAGAGAAATCAACCATAGATCCTACTCCATATATGCATATGCTGTTGGTCTGTTCCTTTCTCTTTGACTTGTATTGATGAAAACAGATTTAGAGAATCCAAATTTCTACTAAATGTTTATTTTCATCTCTTAATTACTTATCTTTTCCTCTGGTTCCTAATTACATCTAGCAAATGATACTTGAGCAAATCAATGTATGGTATCATGACCATTACGTGTATATAAATATTTATTTATACAAAAATGTAAAAAGAAAATGTATAAAATTTGTACCAAATCTTGTACCAAAAATACAAGGTTTTGGTTTAATTTAAATTGCTATAAAGACACCTGCAACTATTTTCAGTGATGGTGCTTATGTTAACACCCTGCATAAGATACTCTTTTGTGAAACTATGGTAATAAAGAGCAAAATATTCTCACTAAAAAAGCAAATTCTAATCTCTTTTCTGCCCTTTCTATTTTCCANTTTAATTTAAATTGCTATAAAGACACCTGCAACTATTTTCAGTGATGGTGCTTATGTTAACACCCTGCATAAGATACTCTTTTGTGAAACTATGGTAATAAAGAGCCACATATTCTCACTAAAAAAGCAAATTCTAATCTCTTTTCTGCCCTTTCTATTTTCCAACTGGAATTTTGGAAGACTGTACATTTGCTTCTCTCTCTATGAAAGAAACAAAGCATGTAGTCTGGGGACTCTTTTCAGCACTGGGTATGGACAGCACCAGAGATGACAGTCTATCCCAGACAGGAGTTGTTCTCCTTGGATAAAACAGATCTGGAGACAGACGTTGGGAATTATAATCTTCTTTAAGTAATCTCTTTGCTGCATTGGCCACACGTCAGAAGCTGCTCTTCAAATCACTGTGAGCAGGGAGAGTAAAATGTTGTTTTTGTATAAAATTTCTTTTTTGGTTCAGTAATGCATGCAATTGATATAAAATTCCCCAAAGTGCAAAAATATATTCTCTAGTCAATTAATTACCTTCCACAGAACTTGCCACTGTAACCAGCAGGCATATATTTTCTTGATTGGGCACATCAAAGCCTTTTTGTGCTAAGTAATTCCAACCAGCATTTGGGCACAGTGTGTGCTCAGTGGCTCAGTCACGTCCAACTCTGTGACTTCATGGACTGTGGTCTGCCAGGCTCCTCTGTCAATGGGATTTCCCAGGCCAGAATACTGGAGTAGGTGGCCAGTTTCTATTCCAGGGGATCTTCCCAACCTAGGAGTTGAATTTGTGTCTCTTGCATCTCGTGCTTTAGCAGGTGGATTCTTTACCACCAAATTACCTGGAGAAGCCCCTTGGGCACTATGCTTGGGGGCCATTTTAAACAGGAAAATCACCAACAAAAAGCATAAAAATATAAAGAATGAGGCACTAAGCAGAGACCCTCCAAAATACTTCTTTACAGTATAAGAAATGAAATAAGGCAAAGAATCACTTTGACTTCAGCTCTGGATATGTGCACTAGGGGGTCTCAGATTTTTTTTTTTGCTGCCCTGTCCATATCCACAAATGAATGCAGAGCTTCTTTGAGTATTGATTTTAGAGTTACAAAGAGATTTTACCAAGTAGGTGAATCCACAAATGTGAAATCTGTGAATAATAAGGATCAATTTCCTTAACAATATACCTTGGCCATGTCTCTTAATAGTACACAAAATAGTTCATAAAATTCTTTTAAATAGTTACATTTTATTCCATTTAGAAATGGAGCACAGTGAATTCAACCAACTTCTTGTTAATCAGGATTTAGAGTATTATTTTTTGTTACTGTTGTAAACAATGCTACAAAGAAATATTCTTATAAATTTTATTTTGCCCATTTATAAGTGTAACTGTAGTATATGTTTCTAGAAATTGGATTGCCAGATCAGAGTATACCTAAGTTTTCCATTTTGATATTTTTCCTTTGCTATTTTGTTACTTTTAAATCATAAAGCAACTCCCCTAGAATATTGCTTTCCAGATTTTGTAAGTAAACATGTCATCTTTTAATAAGAGACATATAGCCTTCCTTTAAGAAGGAATAACATATTCTCAGGTGGAAAGTCTAACACATGAATTGATTTCTATTTTCTAGGAGAAAAGCAAGATCCTTTTGAATTGATTTTGATGCTGTGAGACAAAAATAAGTTAAAAAATAAAGAAGGTGTGTTTTGCCTCATTTCATGTTGGTTACTGGGATTTGGTAAAAGTCCAATGTGTTTCAAGCAGAACATGATGATTAATAAGTGATGACAAGGTTCAAAGGCAGTCATACACCCAGGCAGCTCCCATCTCACCATGCTTCTTTTGGCAACAGACTTATTGGTACTGGAGAATGGTAACAAGAGTTCCCTGAGTGTCCAGGGAAGCGGATATGCTGCAGTCTTCCTGTCAAATAAAAATGTGGAAGGAGATATAGAATGACCTTGCACACATTATAGCTGGCCTATTGAGGAATGTAAGGTTACTTATAACTGTGAGAAAAAGAGTATATTTTGGCATCACTTTTTATCAAGGCACTCTGTTTTCAACATAAACCCAAGCTGGATTTGCTAATGATATTTGACCTGAATGCTGTCTTTTCCTTCATTTGACCCGTATGACTGAGAGAAAGGGGAAATTGGGCTCTCCTTCAGGGAAAGAGAGAGCTTGATAAGATTCTCACTATACAGGGATATGGAGGCATAAAAGATTTGAAATTCAAGAAATGTTCCTTAGATAAGAAGCCCAAAGCAAAATGTAGAATGTAGATTTAGGTAGGTGATAAATTCATGGGCTATTTGTGCTAAGAAAAGAGTCAAATCAGAGCCAGGTTGCTGGAATCAGATGAACCACAAGAAAGAGGATGAAATAGCAGATTTAGGTCACGAGCCAGAACAGACAGTCTTGGAGGACCAGGAAGGCATTTGAAAATGAAAAAATGTCATGAAAATAAGCATGACACGTGGATTATTAACTATGGACCCACTAAAAATGGAAAACAGTGGTAAAAGAAACCAAGGCACTTTGTGTAGGTTAAAAATTTAATACAGGATTGGGAGCTCGTATACACCCGTGGCGGATTCATATCAATGTATGGCAAAGCCAGTACAGTATTGTAAAGTAAAATAAAGTAAAAATAAAATTAAAAAAAATTAATACAGTGGATCCACGCATCGGCTTGGAGCAGGCAATGGCAACCCACTGCAGTATTCTTTCCCGGAGAATCCTCTGGACAGAGGAGACTGGTGGGCTATTGTCCATAGTGGTGCCGAGAGTTGGACTTGACCGAAGCACTGAGCATGCATAGACTAATGAGCTGTCTCATCCTTGGTACATTTAGATTTCTGTCAGAGTAAGAACTGATTTCTAAGTTTGACTCTCCTGGCTTCGGTAGTTGAACTGAGGTGGGGGTGCAAGGCAGTAAAGTAGTCTCGAAAGCTTAAGGTAGCATATTTGCTCAGTCTTGGAGAACGTCTATTACATCAATCTTATAAATTATTCTTTAACAAATCCTTTGGAATTCTGCTGCTTATAGGATCAGTTATAAGCTCTTGAATATGTCATAGAAGGACCATCATTTTTATCCCCAGCCATCATTCTTGACTCAGTTTCCAGCTCTCCACCACATCTTCCTTAATTTCTAGCCACTCGAGAACATTTAAAAAAATTTTTTTTTTTTACTGTGCCATATTCTCTCTTGCCTAAGATGTTGTACATTCTGTCTCTTCTCACAACACCTCGCCTCCAACACCTCCCCCTTCCTGTTGTCCACTTGGGAGACTGCCTACCAGTCAAGCATTACTCCTCTTTGAAGTCTCCCCTGACCATCTAAGGAAGCTAGGGGCTTCTCCTCTTCTCAGTATCCATAACATCTTCACAAGTCACTCTGTTAATCTCATCCCTGTGCTATTGATAGTGATAGAAATTGAAGCTCAAATTACAGCAAAAAGGCACTTGCCCTGAATATTGTTTTCCTAAGCCATGATCACTAATGGATCTTCTCCAAGAGGTTTAATTGTCTCTGCTTTCTAATATGAAGTATTTGATCCCCAGTCTCATTCTCTCTGAGTGGGATAACATGTATGCATGATTTAAAAATATAATGATAAGCTGAATTTATCTTTAAAGGGAAAGGGTCAATAACCTTGAATTAAATTCCATCAAATTATATATTTCTCATGTAAGAATTATTCTTATCTATCTCCAACTATATATCTAAACATCATCTGGTAATCTTGTTTACATTCCCAATCATAATCATTACAATAATACCTGGAGCTTGTGTGATTTACAAACTACTCAGAAATTCCCTGCTCTTTTTCTTCAAAGCAAGCCAATAGGATAGCTGTCTAAGAATTATTACAGACAAGAAAGTGTTTTGTATACAAAGTAATATTGTCAATGGTGGCAATGGGACTTGAACACAACTTTTCTCATCCTTTGTATCCTGATCTCTCTATTATGTTAAGTAAATAAATTTCCTGTTGATTGCCCACATAAATTCTCAACTAAATCTCTACAAACTGAGTATTATATGGTATCATAATAAAAAAATGAGGACTTAGAATTTTCTATGAGCATGAAATCATTCTGAAAACTCAAGCAAACAAGAAACAGTACATTTCTTTATTTTCCATAGATGAGTTGATTCCCATATTAAGCCCACTATCCTGCCCAGAGAGCATGGAATTTACTCTCAGTAAATCTTGGACTTCCCTTCTTTTTCAAGGTTTTGTAAGAGGCCCTCCTCCTTTCCTTCCCAGCACTAAGTAATACAAATATAGTTTGTGTGGGGGTTGAAAATATGGGTGAAGGATGTCTTTCTCTGAGCTCTTCAAATCATCAGGCCGCTACTTGCAAGCTACTTTTTCAACAAATTTACTAATTTTTCTACAGACTTCAGCTTTGGAAAACCAGAAATGTTGCAGGTTACTCATTTTTTGAGTTCTTTTATGTACCTTCTTTGCTCTGAGCTGGTTCCCTGTTTGCAATAGGAAAGAAGGCAGATGAAATATGTGTGGTGAGGGGAAGAGGGAAAATAAATCAGGGGGNTTTTCAACAAATTTACTAATTTTTCTACAGACTTCAGCTTTGGAAAACCAGAAATGTTGCAGGTTACTCATTTTTTGAGTTCTTTTATGTACCTTCTTTGCTCTGAGCTGGTTCCCTGTTTGCAATAGGAAAGAAGGCAGATGAAATATGTGTGGTGAGGGGAAGAGGGAAAATAAATCAGGGGAAAAAAAAAAAAAAGACCTGTAAATCACTCAAAAATCTCAAAATCACAGTATCACTGCCAGTGTTTTAACCTTACATTAAACCAGTTTTCTGCATGATAGGTGGAGGAATAGGGTATAAGACTAGGAGAAAAATAAAACATATGCAGTGGCATAATTTTTAAGACATTTCCACCTCAAGCCATTACCTCTGAAAATACGGTTATCATATCAGATATTAACAACCACATGACTTTAAAACCTGGACTAATCAGCAAATGTGCTCATGATATTTTAATGAAAGTTTAGTCATTTAAGAAAATCTATTTGGCTTCTGAGCTCCCATGATTGATTTTCTTTAGGAAAGAGATGAATTCTCTCTAAATACTTGATGCTCTTGTCCTATGTCAGTGTTGAACCCTAGGACTTCTTAATTCCATGATAAACTTGAGTTTCCTCATAAAACTTTTGGGTGGGAAGGAAACTTCCATGACAGTTTCCATGTAGGAGGATATTCTTTGTCTAAATACTCTCAGCCTTGGGTCTTAACATTTATTTCTCCCCAAGGAGGTGAGGAGAGTTCTTTCATTGTTGAGTTTGGCAGAAGTGGTGGGAATCCATCCCCCATCCTACACTCTGGGGTCAACCTGCCTGTAGAAAACAGGCCTTTTGACCTCTGCCATGAATTAAGTTTGACAGAGAAGGGCTCCATGTGGGGAGTTTTGCCTTGCTCAGCCTCCGAGTGTGTGGGTGAATTGTCCAACTCTGGGCAGACTCAAGGGAGCAGTTGCAGTTCTCTCTGAAAGCCACATTAATCAGTTTTAGTTTTATCAGTAACACAGATGATTTTTTAAAAATCTTCACTCTGTCAGACTTTTTGTCTTATTTCTTAATTGGTTTACCCTTTGGGTGTGGAAAAACAACAATATAATTAATTGGGCTTCTTCTAAAATATTAACTATCACTTTGAACAAGCTCTTCACTTTCTAGAGTTAGAAGCTGTGCTTCATATGGAACAAAGCAACTGACTGGAAAGTTCAAAGCGAAAAAAAAAAGAGAGAGATTAATCAACGTTTCAACACATTGCCAAATAAAGATGGCTGTATTGTTTTTTTATTACTTAATTGAATTTCTAAATTGAGGTCAGCTAAATCTATCATTCATTTTGTTGTCATAGTTTCAGTGTCCTATATCATTAAAATCATTTTGGGTATTTTAAAATTTTTAACTAAGAGGCAGGCTCACTTATTTCATAAATATTTTTGAACACAGCTCTGAGCTCCCATGAACACTTATAGCCTTAAACCCAATCATTTCTTTTTCCCTTCCAGCCCTTCCTTCAAACACATTTCCTACAGTGATACTGGTTAGAATAGTCTTTGCCTTTTGGATATTTTCAATAATACTGAAAGTGGAGAATAAAAAATTTGATTTGTCCACTCTAGATTTTGTGAATATGACTGCAGAACCATTTCAGTACGAAATAGATATAATCTTCCCCAATATTGGTAAGCTATGGTCTCAAGACAGAATTTTCAGCAGAAATCCCCAATGTTATTTGGTCTTTTTTGGTACTAATTAGAAGGTGATCAGTTTGAATGAAAATAATAATAAGAATCTAATTTTATGCATTTTTTCGTAGGTTTACGGATAGTCCAAATGTAGAGAACAAAGTCAATGCAGATAGGAGGAGGTTAAACTGGTTTTCTCAATATTAACATTGAGTTAAAGACAACCAAAATTTTTATAAAGTGATTAGCAATTGAGTATGGCTATAATTTCAGACTTTGCCTATACATCTATAAACTATGTATAACTTTCTTAGACTTCTCAGATTTTAATATTAGTATTGTGTTGCTTGGTCTATGATTGTAATGAATATGCAATTAAGATTGAAGGCAGGAGGAGGAGGGGACAATAAGGGATGAGATGGTTGGATGACATCACCGACTTGATGGACATGAGTTTCAGCGAACTCTGGGAGTTGGTGATGGAAAGGGTAGCATGGCATGCTGTGGTGCATGGGGTTGCAAAGTCAGACTCAGCTGAGCAACTGAACTAAACTGATACAATTTAAATGGTTTTGTGAGGGTACTTTACTCACCTTTCCTTACTAACTTTTCTCTTAGGATGACATCATTGAAATGAATCATTGGTTTGTTGGGTTATTACCTAATAGCAACTTAAAATCCTAATTTTTACAATGACTATCTAAGAAGTGAATTTTGGACTGAAGGCCTTTTTCTATTACCATCCTACCCACCTCACCATTCACTCCTTCAATACTCAAGCCTCTGTTCATTTTCTTGGTAATGAGATTTTTACTTTTATAAAAATTTCTCTCATTTGTGAGATCAACTATGATTATTCATTAACTATAATTAACTCTAATAAGTTAGTAGTGGAGAAAGAGCACTCTCTGCCATATTCTTTAGAAATGGGTGATTTAGCAGTGAGATTTTACAGTGTTATATCAGGCTAATAGAAGACTTGTCTGTGGCATTTAGAATATAATAGGCCTATAGAATAGGTATTTGAGTATTTGAAGATTTATAACTTTCATGTTATCATCTAGTCAATCATTCATACATTTAACAAACATTTCTTCAGTAGCAAGTATTGCCCAACACTACTGTACTAAAGGTTAAGGTTTCAGAGCCTCATTCAAATTCTCAGGTCATCTCTTTTAGTATCCATTCCATCCAGCCGTCTCTCCATCTGTCCACCCATCTGTCAATCCAATGAGTTCTCCATTAATGTGTCAGTCTCTTATTCAGTATTTGTCTTTCCTGTCAAAATATAAGTTTTACAGGGAAGGTTCCAGAATTACATGCTTGTGGTGGCTCAGATGGTAAAGAATCTGCTTGCAATGCAGGAAGCCCGTGTTCAATCGCTGGGTTGGGAAGATCCCCTGGAGAAGGGAATGGTCACCCACTCCAGTATTCTTGCCTGGGGAATTCCATGGACAGAAGAGCCTGGTGGACTACAGTCCCTGGGGTCACAGAGAGTCAGACATGGCTGAGCAACTAACACAACCTAACATAGTAATTCGAATATGGTAGCTTACTAAAGATCTGTTGGCACAATGAATGAGTATGCCAAGTCTTGCACTTGGTGGTGGGAAAATATCAAATTGCACACAATACTATATCTTAATACCTATTTAGGAAATTATAGGAAGTTGAGTCTTGTCATCTGAGCGATTATTTCCCATCTCTTTACTATAAGACAATATTAATTTTACAAATGAAAGTGAAGTCTCTTTTGTCTGACTCTTTGCAACCTCATGAATTTATACAGTCCATGGGATTCTCCAGGCCATAATACTGGAGTGGGTAACATTTCCCTCCTCCAGGTGATCTTCCCAACCCAGGGATCAAACCCAGGTCTCCCACATGTGGGTGGATTCTTTACCAGCTGAGCCACAAAGACTTCTTCAATAATCTAAGAATAAACAAAGCCAGTGTCTACTGTTTAATTTCATGTTTATAAAGAATGTTTTACGCATCTGACTTATTGCTAACACTTTTGCTCTTCTTTTGCTCTTCTAATGAAGTTAATATAAATAAAATACTTTATGTGCTAATAGCCTTTTCTTTACCCCTCCATTCTCCTTCCCTCTTTCCTTCCTTCCTCTTCCCCCTAAAGTCACCATTAAACTGGAATAACTGAGTATAGTTCTGAATTCATACTTGGTTTTTAGAATATATTTGAAGGCTATATGAAAATCTGGCTGCCATCATTTCTTAAAAGGTTTTATTTCACTGTCACATTTGTATTTATCTACTGATATTAGAGTATTGGTAAAATTCACATATTATATCAAACAGTTAAAGGTAAATCTGTCACAGAGGTTGCACTGATCCTTAAACTGTTAGTTCAGATGTGTAAAAATTTGGCAGACCAAGCCACCTCCCCAGGACCTCCCTTGGCAATTCATAAAGCTTAATGCCTCATTGTGCACATGTTGAAAGTGCGTCTGCTCTGAGGCTTGACCAAAGGACACACCTAATGAAACACATATTTGCATTGTTTGTGTTCACATTTAGCGCTGGCCCCAAGGAATAAAGGCGTCTTCGGTGTTGTTTTCAAACAGTTTTGATTTTTCTAGTTAAAATCAAAGTGTTTCCAAGAAGCTGGGATGATGCAGTGACAGACATCTAAGGAAACAAAATGTCTGTTACTAGGAAAGTACCATTAGTAGAACAACCACTTGCCAGGTGTCAATTTGAATTAGATCACAGTTAGAACTGATAAAGCCTCAGGAAAAATGCTGAATTGTGGGGGGTGGGGGTGGGGACTGTTCGTGTTTTGGCCTCTTTATACCTTTGCACAATTCAGTGACTTTTCATTAATTATGTGGTCAGTGCGTAGGCCCTGGTACCCTGAAAGAGCCTGTGACTCCTTGGAGGAAAATATAATGGAAACATTTACAAAGTATTTTCCAACCAAGTACCTGTCAGAAACATTTACTTCCTACTTAAGTCAGTGTAAAAATAAAGGAAGGCAAGAAAAAAAATAGGGAGATTTCTTTTTTTTTCTTTCTGACTGTAGATCCTTGTGTGCACAATGCAGAAAATTTGAAAGGATTTGAATTGCTCCATGCAAATTCTTTTCCTTCCTATCCCTGGAATCCACTTAGCTTATGCAAATCTGGAAATGGTATTGTAACACTGTAGACTGCCATGAATCAGAAGTAACTCTTGTTTTCTACTCTTTGTTTAAGAAAAAATAAAAACATGAAAAATGAGCATTTCTACAGTCCATCATAGAGATGAACGGATTAGGTATTCTATCCATATTGTCAAGTGGATCAAAGGATGAAAATTTAACCCTCATTTGGATAAATAGAAAAATATAAAAGGTTAAAGTTAACAAACTTTTAGGGCATTTGTATAAACAAAATAATCAGTTTGGATGATATATCCTCACTAGGTATTCACAAACGTTAGCTTTAATTAGATGCCATTAAATTTCCAGAAAGAAAAGAACGTATATATCGGTTGTAGAGTTCTTAGCATTCCGTATTTCTCTTTATAGCACTCATGAGTTTCGTTACTTCTCTAATCTGTTATCTGGCAAACTAAATAGAGGTGTGAATTTGGTCTATTTTGCTTATCTTATTTCTAGTGCCTGGCACATAAAAGTATCTCAAAGTGTTGTTGAATTAATTACTATTTTGAGAATCAATTCTGTTTACACTTATTGTCATAATAGTTGGTTGTTTTTCATCTTGTTTATGTTAACTCTAGACTTCTTTGTTGGTTTCTTTATTTTCTAAATTTTGCTATATGATCTATTACCCAATTCCTACCCACTACTACTGCTCATTTGTTAGGTGGGCCGCGTGTCCTCGGTTCAACTAATTATCACTGTTATAACTTCAAATAGTAATCTTAAGTGTATGCTTAGTATATTTCCTAATTTATTTATTTATTTTTAAAAATTTATAAACTTCTGAAATTAAACAGTAGACACTGACTTTCTTTATTTCCAAAGATGATGAAATTCTCCACTTCTTTCTTTTTTTGGCTCCTTTTTTTCCTGTTCATACTGTAACTTATTCATTTGTGAGTTTTTTTATTTGCATATGTTGGTTGCCTAGATTGGTTTAAATGTTTCTCTCTCCAGGAAATGTCTGACTGTCTGTCTGTCTATCTAATTTCACAATCCCTGAATATTTGAGACTGTCTGTTTAATCCCTTCAAATGTGATTAATAACTGGACTGATGGAATAGATAATTTTGTCAAAAGACTTTTCTCTTTAAAACTTTGTTATCTGAGATTACTGAGACTATTCAGGCCAGTCACATTTTTCTTCTCTGATTAGTAGATGATCTCTTTTTTCCCTATTAGGCAAGGTTTTCTTCTTGCCCCTTGAAGCTAAAGAATATCATCACTAAGGTATATCTTCTTGTAGTTCTTTTTGTGTGTGTATGATAGGGAGGCCCATTCAACTGTAGATATGGCGCCCCCTTAGTTTCTTATATATTTTTTCCTTATTTAACAGTGCATTGTGCTTCATTTGTACACATCTCTTCTTTAGACACATCAGATAACTATATGTCAACTCACTTGTTTGCCTTCAATATTCTTCACCTTTCTTCAAAATTCTACTTCTCTTCTATTTATCTTTCTGTTTTTTTCCTCAGAATATCGTTCCTGTCAAAATAGTGTATATTCTCTTATTCTCTATAAAGTTTTTAATCCCTTCCAAGTAAAGTCTGCCATTGCATTATTATCCACTGGATTTCTTTGCTCAGTCAATAACTGTTTGATCAGTCAGTACCTGCTTTATCTTGTTTTCTTGCTGAATAACCCATTCTGAAACTTCTATTTCAGTGTCCACATCTGCCTTTATATCTTTGATAACAGGAATCAGTTATATTAAAATTTCTTCTGTTTTCTGGAATAATGAATTAAGTTTCTCTTAACCTACCTTTCTTCATGGACTCTTTTTCTCCTTCCCCACACCCAATACACACTGTAACTCATCCCGCTATACTGTCAAATAGTTTTATATTTATTTTGTTTAACTCATCTTACAATAGAGACATTTTCATTGAACTGTTATATATTCTATTTCCCTGTTATCCAAACCCTTCTCTTAAACTGGAACAGAGCTGGATATTGACAGTTTATATCATTTGTTCAGTATCTTATCTGTGTAATATGTTGGAATAGTACTTTAAGCTGTGAATGGTTATTTGGAAATGATCGTCTCTGGGCTTCTCTAGAATCGCCTGCATTAAGAATTGCCTTTATAAATTGCTGACATACAGTTTTGAATCAGAGAAAGTTTCTTACAGTTTTCCATAAAATCTCTCTACTCAGCCACACTGCTCTTATTGGTAAGATTGTTATTTGATTAAGTCAGGTTGGCCATAGCTGTTACACTCCACTGACTTTTGTTTTGGAGTAACTTCAAAACTATTACTGTTTCCCTTACTTGGTGTTAAAAAACAACAATGTTCCCCTTAAAACTGTTTCCTAGCTATACTACTTCACCCACTTCTCAGATAAAATTTTTGCTTTTGGTAAACAATGGAATAACAGGGATAATATTTAACCTCCCATCAAAAACAGCTAGAAAATAAGAAAATAATACAAAGAGTTTTTTTATATTGGAAAACATTGAGTGCAATGCTGTGATTTTGGGGAGTGGGTAAGGAAACAAGGTTAACCCTAAAATCAACTCTGCTTTCTCTTTGGAAGCACCATCTAAACTTTAGATCAGGGAGAAGGATCCCAAAATAGATCATGGTTGAAAGTTGTGGGAGTAGATGTTGAAAATAAGGTATTTACATAGAACAAATGTTCCATAAACCTGCCCAAGTACCCTATTGATTCTATTCTGAATATTAAACTGAACATGTGAAGGATGAAACTCCATAAGGTTGGACAAAGAAGTATGTGTGATCTGTGAGCTGTTTTCAGATCTTGCACAGTGGGATTGAATGATATTTAATTTTCCAGTAGCCAGAGTTGTGAGTCCTCATTGATGACTCAAGGCATTCACTCGACATCCAAAAGGTTATTCCTTAGAAATGTGGCTGAACATTTCATAGAGTATAAGCTATTATATAAGTACTATATACTTATATAAAAGTACTTATATAAAAGTATATAGTACTTTTATATAGTACTTCTCTAGAAGTACTCCCAAAAGTTAAAGTAAATCTTGAAAGGATCAAGCTAAACTTTAAATAACAAAACTNCTCAGTAAACTCTAGTGTTTCTCTATTAAATGGAGAATGGACTTTCACTAAAGTATATAAGAGTTGAAAGCCCAAAGCGAAAAGTGTAAAAAACAAAAGCAACTTTGCTTTGATGCTTGTTTAATCTATTAGAAGGTAAGCATTTTCAGGTGAGTTTTAGCCTGGACTTAGAGGAAGCCTGAGAAGTCAGTGTAAAGCATAGGAGACCTTAGCTAGGTCAGCTCAAATAACCCCACTGTAGACTGAACTAACCACAGACATTTCAATACACTAAGGAAATGATTTTAAGAAATCACAAGTTTTCTGATCAGACAGAATAAAGTATCTCTGATTTAAATAATGAGCTTCTGTGATTGGCCAGAGGTAGAGAGTCCACCTGCTAATGTGGGAGATGTGGGTTCGATCTCTGGGTCAGGAAGATCCCCTGGAGAATTCTTGGCTGGAAAATCCCATGGACAGAGGAGCCTTGCAGGTTACAGTCTAGAGGGTCGTAAAGAGTCAGACGTGAAGTAGCGTGCGCACTTCCCCCCAACCCACACATGCATACATACATGTTTTTAAAGCTGCAATTCTGCTCCTGCTGCTGCTGCTAAGTCGCTTCAGTCGTGTCCGACTCTGTGCAACCCCATAGACGGCAGCCCACCAGGCTCCCCCGTCCCTGGGATTCTCCAGGCAAGAACACTGGAGTGGGTTGCTATTTCCTTCTCCAATGCATGAAAGTGAAAAGTGAAGTCGATCAGTCAGCTATTCTGCTACTAATACTCTTTATTTCTTATATATTCTACATTTGGCATTACTTCATTTTTTATTTTTTACCACTCCACCTGGAAGCCCCTTTAAAAGCATATAAAGGTTAATCCTCACATATTTGAAACCTGACTTCAGTAAAGAAAAAGGGAAAGGAATTTTGCAGTCAACAAAACTGAGAAAAAAAAAAAAAGTCTACAGTCTAGTGAATCTACCAGGAACCCTGCATCGTTAAGACTTAGAGGGGGCAATGCTGACACCTCAACAGACTGACAGTGGGTAAAATGAACGAAGCTCTCTGGGTGAGGCGGAAGTTAGGGAATTAGGGTACAAAGGGGTAAGCCTCAGTGGGCGTGGCTAGCTGCTGTGCTTTGGGCATTAGGAAACAAAATTGACAGGAGCTAGCTAGAGCCAACAGCATGACAACAAGAACAGAAAAGCATTTGTGGAGGAGATACAGAGTTCTCTTTTACAAAACTGGAGATGGTGGGGGACAGTTTGTTCTTCAGCAGGACTCATGGCTGGTCTGTGCAGCCGCTCTGAGCCTCATGCTTCCCAGGTCTCATGGCCTCTTGCCTCTGATTCTCTGCCTTTTTGCGTCATTCTCCATTCTTTGCAGTCTAGCTTTACCCTCTCCTCTGTGATCTTAGCAGATAATGCTCACCTCATTTTCACTGTTTTTGCATGATCTGCTTGAGTAGATTGTCAGGTTGGTCTAGAATCTCAAATTGGAAAATTCCAGGAAGTATAATTTCACTGGTTTACTTTTCAATGCTATGCCCACTTCCAGTCTATCCATTATGCCCAGAGAGGATATCTGCATAGTCAGGTTGTATAGACAGACTGCCAGGGACTCTGCAGGTCAGGTACCATAGGAAGAAAGTTGTCGTGGGATGGGAGGCATTGTCTGAGGTGTTTCCCTAGTATTTCTCCTCGGCTGCTCAACAGAAAAAATAACATTCTTCCCACATGTTCACAGATGTTCTTGACTGCATCACTCTACCATTTTGTAATACATGACAATCCACAGGCCTGGGAAGCTGCAGTGTCCAGAGGAAATGCTGGCTTCCTTGTTGAGTCAGCTGGTAAAGAATCCACCCACCTGGGTTCAATCCGTGGGTTGGGAAGATACACTGGAGAAGGGAATGGCTACACACTCCAGGCCTGGAGAATTCCATGGACTATATAGTCCGTGGAGTTGCAAAGAGCTGGACACGACTAAGGAACTTTCACTTTCACAGAAGGAGAGGAGTAGAAGAGAAAGCTGTTGTTAAAAAATTTCTACTAGCAAAGGGGGCTAAGCTGACATTTCCAAAATATTTCATGGAATTGTGAATCTGAAGGATAAATAGCGTGATGAAGCAGGCACACAGCAAAGTAAATGAAGGATCACTGTTCATTGTAGCAATCTGTGCTAACTGGTTCATAAACATGAACTCTGTTTCTTCCTTTACTGAGTGGCTTTTTCTTGGGTAGGGTCTTTAGGAACCACTGGAAAGATTTGGGGTAGGGTACTCTCTGGAGGTGGTAAAGACACTGCTTTATATATTTGTAATCAGTCCTAGGACATGTAAAGGAGCTGTAACTCACTGCCCTAAGGTTCGTCTTTTGTATGTGTGCATGCTCAGTTGTGTCCAACTCTGTGCAACGCCATCGACTGTAGCCTACCAGGCTCCTCTGTCCATGGGATTTGCCAGGCAAGAATTCTGGCGTGTTTTGTCATTTGCTCCTCCAGGGGATCTTCTGGACCTAGGGATCGAACCCATGTCTCATGTCTCCTGCATTGGCAGGTGGATTCTTAAACACTAGCATCATATGTGAGCTTTGGTTTGCTATAAGACTTCTCAAGAATTCTTAAAAAGCCATAAGCAGGGATGTGAGTTAAAAGCCAGATTTGGACCATGCGTGCATGCCTGGTAAGTTGATTCAGTCATGTCTGACTCTGTAAGCCTATGGATTGTAACCCACCAGGCTCCTCTGTCCATGGGATTTTCCAGGCAAGAATACTGGAGTGGATTGCCATGCCCTCCTCCAGGGGATATTCCCAGTCTGGGGATCTTCCCAATCCAGGGATTGAACTCAAGTCACTTACATCTCCTGCACTGGCAGGCAGGTTCTTTACCACTTTTGGACTATAGGTGATAGAAGATTTCAGTTTCTTAGCAGCAAATTTGGATACAAGTATATTATTCATCTTTTTATTGGACTTAATCTTAGGGAATTGTTGCGAATAAAAATGTGGAGATAGTGGAGACTATTTACATTCCATCTTTAGAGATCTAAGTGTTTTGTTTTGTTGCTTGCTTGTTTGGATTTATTTAGGTTATTTTCATTACATACCAGCTGGATACTTGGATGGCCCTAGTAATAATCTCAAAGTTGGATCCTTTTAGTTATTTCTACTCTAATAGCCAAGCATCTACCTTCTTTCAGTCAGTTCATTAAACTTTTTTTGCAGTGTGTTAAGTGGAGGAGAGTGATTTATTAGCAAAGATAATTCTGGAATTTGACAGATAAACTCCCAAATATCAGTCTAACACAATAGAAGTCTCTAACTCACAAGTCTAGTGGATTACCAGTGGAGAAGACAGTCGTTCAAGAACTTAAGCTAATTCTGCCATCTTAAAATATTTGCTTGCAGGGACTTCATGGGATTGTATCTCCAACTAGTAGATGTGGGAAAAGAGAGATGATTAGTCCTGAGGGCTTTTCATTGCCTCTTCCAATTGAACAGAATTCAGTCACATTACAAGGGAGGAAAAGTTTAGTTGTGTGCCCTAGAGGAAAATCACATTCATTTGGTCAGTAGCAAGCCACTCTCTACAACTGTTGAATCAGTAGTCTTTTTCGGTGACCAGGTATCTGTGTTATTCTTTTCCCCACACATGGAGATTACCCACTTGGCTTGTCATCTTCATCAGACTAAAGTTTGGCATCTTCATTCAATGACTTTAGTACTAAAGACAAGTTATCTCATTCATCTTTTCTCCCACATAACCAGCAACAGATAATAGAAATCCAACTCCTATGTAGAAACAGAAAAAAAATGGTAGAAATATGGCAATAATTGGTTCATAAAAGTTACAAAATTTTATCTGAAGTGTAAGGAAATGTCCTTGATTAGAACCTGATTCTGCTCCTTTGGAGAAAATGCTTTGTTTGCTGTTCTCTATGAACTTAGGATCCATCTTCTGAGGATGCTTTCTTTTAAATTATCCTTCATGATCACATCTAAAACTGACACTGAAGATTATTCTCTCTAGTGGCCATATAGTTTTCAGACTATTTCCTGCTAGTGCAAATTTGAGAACCCCAAATTTACATTAAGCTTGATACAGATAAAGATTAATTAAGTCTGGGATTTGCTTTTGGAAATACAATTCCATTATAAGTTTAGTAGGCTGCTGATGTACTTGCTTGAGTAGGTTTCATATATCAATGACCACTAGCCAATTCTTTCCTAGATACAATGCTCAAGCTTGATTTATATCTTCTTGCCCTCATGCCTCCTTCTCAGTTTGTATCTGGCCACTTTAATGCCTTCTGAAAGAATAGATGGGAGAGCTACACTCTGAATCTGATCACTTTTGTAGGGCTGAATACTAAGGGATTTTTATAGCTCAATTTTTTTTTTCAGTCTTAACTCTTCTTGGGGTTTGAAGTAGGCAGTGCTTTAACTGTCAAGTCTCCAAAATGTTGAACTCTATTCTTCCTCCATCTACTGCCTAGATTCAGAGGATTTAATAAAGGAATCAAAATTAGGGCATAGTAAAGCTACAGATGGATCGGCTTCTCCTGGTGGATCAGATGGTAAGGAATCTGCCTGCAATACAAGAGACCAGGGTTCAGTCCCTGGTCTGGAAATATCCTCTGAAGAAGGGAATGGCTACCCATTCCAGTGTACTTGCCTGGAGAATTCCATGGACTGAGGAGCCTGGCAGGCTACAGTCCATGAGGTCATAAAGAGTTACTGGTGGCTGGAGTTTGTTTCCCTGGTAAGTGTAGGATATCTTCCTAAACAGATCTTTGCTTGAGTGAGAAATAATCTTTTAGCATGTTAAGCCTGAGAAATTTTGATGTTTGTCACAGCAGTTAGCCTATATTTACTAATTATATGGGCAAAAAGTAGAATTTTCTTACCATAAATTTATTGATCTAGACATCAGCCATCTCTATGTATATGCTCTATTCTCTCCATTCAGTGTAAAAAAAGCCTGGAATAGAGTTATCTCTTTCTGGTTTGGTATACTCAAATTTCTGAGAGTTACCAAATAATGTTTCCTCTTCTTCCTATCTAATTCCAAACAGTGTGAGCTGCCAGCTTGGTGCAGAGGAAATCCTCATAGCTATGCTGTTTTGGCTCAGCCAATATGACACTTTCTCTTAGAGCCTGTTGCAGGAGAAGCAACAGGTATCTCCTGGTATGAGTGTGTGGTAAGGATTCAGAGTTATTTTATAGAAGGCAAAATTAGAAAATATAGAGAAAGTCATCAGGAACTGGAAAAAAATGCATAAGCAAAGCAGTCTATTTTGCGATTGCCTGGTCTTTGTCTTTCTTGCTCTCTGCATGTCAGCATTAGTCCTGTCTTCTCCTGACACCATTCATGCAGTTCTTCATCTGCCTGCCCTGCAGTTCCAGAGTTTCCATTACTTCCATCCAAGTGAATAGCTCAGACTAGAAAGAATCTCTCAATTCCAATTCTCAAATCCTAGAGTGAGAATCCTGTCAGTCTCAATAATTTCAGCTCAGTCATGTCCGACTCTTTGCGACCCCATGGACTGTAGCACGCCAGGCCTCCCTGTCCATCATCAACTCCCAGAATTTACTCAAACTCATGTCCATTGAGTCTGTGATGCCATCCATCCATTTCATCTTCTGTCATCCCCTTCTTCTTCCACCTTCACTCTTTCCCAGCATCAGGGTCGTTTCTAATGAGTCAGTTCTTCGCATCAGGTAACCAAAGTATTGGGGTTTCATCTTCAGCATCAGTCCTTCTAATGAATATTCAGGACTGGTTTCCTTTAGGATGGACTGGTTGGATCTCCTTGCAGTCCAAGGGACTCTCAAGAATCTTCTCCAACACCCCAATTCAAAAGCATCAATTCTTCGGCACTCAAGTTTCATTATAGTCCAACTCTTACATCCATCCATGACTACAGGAAAATCCATAGCTTTGACTAGAAGGACCTTTGTTGGGAAAGTAATGTCTCTGCTTTTTAATATGCTATCTAGGTTTGTCATAACTTTTCTTCCAAGGAGCAAGTGCCTGACTCATTAGAGCTAGCATGTGAGATGAGTGCAATTGTGTGGTAGTTTGAGCATTCTTTGGCATTGCCTTTCTTTGGGATTGGAATGAAAACTGACCTTTTCCAGTCCTGTGGCCACCACTGAGTTGTCCAAATTTGCTGACCTGTTGAGTGCAGCACTTTCACAGCATCATCTTTTAGGATTTGAAAGCGCTCAACTGGAATTCCATCACCTCCACTAGCTTTTTCATAGTGATGCTTCCTAAGGCTCACTTGACTTTACATTCCAGGATGCCTGGCTCTAGGTGAGTGATCACACCATCATGATTATCTGGGTTGTGAAGATCTTTTTTGTATAGTTCTGTGTATTCTTGCCACCTCTTCTTGATATCTTCTGCTTCTGTTAGGTCGATACCATATTTGTCCTTTATTGAGTCCATCTTTGCATGACATGTTCCCTTGGTATCTCTAATTTTCTTGAAGAGAGCTCTGGTCTTTACCATTTTGTTGTTTTCCTCTATGTCTTTACATTCATCACTGAGGAAGGCTTTCTTATCTCTCCTTGCTATTCTTTAGAACTCTGTATTCAAATGGGTATATTTCCTTTTCTCCTTTGCCTTTGGATTCTCTTCTATTCACAGATATTTGTAAGGCCTCCTCAGACAACCATTTTGCCTTTTTGCATTTCTCTTCCTTGGGAATGGCCTTGATCCCTGCCTCCTGTACAATGTCACGAACCTCCATCCATAGTTCTTCAGGCACTCTAACAGATCTAATACTTTGAATCTATTTCTCACTTCCACTGTATAATCGTAAGGGATTTGATTTGGTAATACCTGAATGGTCTAGTGGTTTCCCCTACTTTCTTCAACTTAAGTCTGACTTTCATGGTCTCAGTACATGGTCTGTGCCACAGTCAGTTCCGAGTCTTGCTTTTACTGACCGTATAGAACTTCCCCAATTTTGCCTGCAAAGATTATACTCAGTCTGATTTCAGTGTTGACCATCTGGTGATGTCCATGTGTAGAGTCTTCTCCTGTGTTGTTGGAAGAGGGTGTTTGCTATGACCAATGTGTTCTCTTGGCAGAACTCTATTAGCCTTTACCATGCTTCATTCTGTACTCCAAGGACAAATTTGCCTGTTACTCCAGGTGTTTCTTGACTTTCTACTTTTGCCTTTCAGTCCCCTATAATGTGGAGAAGGTAATGGCAACCCTCTCCAGTACTCTTGAGTGGAAAATCCCATCAATGGAGGATCCTGGTAGGCTGCAGTCCATGGGGTTGTGAAGAGTTGGACATGACTGACTTCACTCTCACTTTTCACTTTCATGCATTGGAGAAGAAATGGCAACCTACTCCTTGTTCTTGCCTGGAGAATCCCAGGGATGGTGGAGCCTGGTGGGCTGCCATCTATGGAGTCACACAGAGTTGGACATGACTGAAGCGATTTAGCAGCAGCAGCCCCTATAATGAAAGGGACATCTTTTGGGGGTGTTAGTTCTAGAAGCTCTTGTAGGTCTTCATAGATCCGTTCAAATTCAGCTTCTTCAGCATTACTGGTCAGGGCATAGACTTGGATTACTGTGATATTGAATGGTTTGCCTTGGAAATGAACAGAGATCATTCTGTGGTTTTTGAGACTGCATCCAAGCACTGCATTTCAGACTGTTTTGTTGACTATGATGGCTACTCCATTTCTTCTAAGGGATTCTTACCCTCAGTAGTAGATATAATGGTCATCTGAATTAAATTCACCCATTCCAGTTCATTTTGGTTCACTGATTCCTAGAATGTCGACGTTCACTCTTGCCATCTCCTGTTTGATCACTTCCAATTTACTTTGATTCATGGACCTAACATTCAAGGTTCCTCTGCAATATTGCTCTTTACAGCATCAGACCTTGCTTCCATCACCCTCTCATCCACACCTGTGTGTTATTTTAGCTTTGGCTCCATCACTTCATTCATTTTGGAGTTAATTCTCCACTGATCTCCAATAGCATATTCAGGACCTACTGACCTGGAGAGTTCATCTTTCAGTGTCCTATTTTTTTGCTTTTTCATACTGTTCATGGGGTTCTCAAGGCAGGGATACTGAAGTTTGGCCCCAGGTAAATAATAGGGAGGGAACCAGCCCCACCCATCAACAGAAAATTGGATTGAAGATTCACTGAACATGGCCCCACAATTTCCTCCAAGGTCATTATAGGGGACTGGAATACAAAAGTAGAAAGTCAAGAAACACCTGGAGTCACAGGCAAATTTGTCCTTGGAGTACAGAATGAAGCAGGGCAAAGGCTAATAAAAGTTCTGCCAAGAGAATGCACTAGTCATAGCAAACACCCTCTTCCAACAACACAAGAGAAAACTCTACACATGGACATCACCAGATGGTCAACACCAAAATCAGATTGATTATAATCTTTGCAGCCAAAATTGGGGAAGTTCTATACAGTCAGCAAAAACAAGACCAGGAGCTGACTGTGGCTCAGATCATGAACTCCTTATTGCCAAATTCAGACTTAAGTTGAAGCAAGTAGGGAAAACCACTAGACCATTCAGATAAGACCTAGATCAATTTCCTTACGATTATACAGTGAAAGTGAGAAATATATTTAAGGAACTAGATCTGATAGAGTGCTTGATGAACTATAAAGAAGGATATTTCCATTAGAATGCAGAATTCCAAAGAATAGCAAGGAGAGATAAGAAAGCCTTCCTCAATGATCAGTGCAAAGAAATACAGGAAAACAATAGAATGGGAAAGACTAGAGATCTCGTCAAGAAAATTAGATATACCAAGGGAATATATCATGCAAAGATGGGCTTAATAAAGGACAGAAATGGGATGAACCTAACAAAAGTAGAATATATTAAGAAGAGATGGCAAGAATACACAGTAGAATTGTACAAAACAGATCTTCACCACCCAGATAATCACGATGGTGTGATCCCTCACCTAGAGCCAGACATCCTGGAATGTGAAGTCAAGTGGGCCTTAGAAAGCATCACTACGAACAAAGCTAGTG
>SJYV01055918.1:464249-526750 GCA_006410875.1 Neotragus pygmaeus
AAAGCTAGTGGAGGTGATGGAATTCCAGTTGAGCTATTTCAAATCCTAAAAGATGATGCTGTGAAAATGGTGCACTCAATAAGCTAACAAATTTGGACAACTCAGTGGTGGCCACAGGACTGGAAAAGGTCAGTTTTCATTCCAATCCCCCCAAAAGATATTACCAAAGAATGCTCTAACTACCACACAATTGCCCTCATTTCACATGCTAGCATAGGAATGTTCAAGGTTCTCCATGCCCGGCTTCAACAGTAAGTGAATGTGAACTTCCAGATTTTCAAGTTTGTTTTAGAAAAGGCAGAGGAATCATGGATCAAATTGCCAATACCTGCTGAATCATCAAAAAAGCAAGAGAGTTCCAGAAAAACATCTACTTCTGCTTTATTGACTATGCCAAAGCCTTTGACTGTGTGGATCACAATAACTGGAAAATTCTGAAGGAGATGGGAATATCAGACCACCTAACCTGCCTCTTGAGAAATCTTATGCAGGTCAGGAAGCAACAGTTAGAACTGGACATGGAACAATAAACTGGTTCCAAATCAGAAAAGGAGTATATCAAGGCTGTATATCATCACCCTGCTTATTTAACTTATAGGCAGAATACATCATGAGAAAGGCTGGGCTGGATGAAGCACAATTGGAATCAAGATTGCTGGGAGAAATATCAATAATCTTATATATGCAGATGACACCACCCTTATGGAAGAAAGTGAAGAACTAAAGAGCTTCTTGAAGAATGTGAAAGAGGAAAGTGAAAAAGTTGGCTTAAAACTCAACATTCGGAAAACGAAGATCATGGCATCTGGTCCCATCAGTTCATGGGAAATAGATGGAGAAACAGTGAGAGACTCTATTTTCTGGGCTCCAAAATCACTGCAGATGGTGACAGCAGCCATGAAATAAAAAGATGTTTGCTCCTTGGAAGAAAAGTTATGATGAACTTAGCATATTAAAAAGCAGAGACATTACTTTGCCAGCAAAGGTCCGTCTAGTGAAGGCTATGGATTTTCCAGTAGTCATGTATGGATGTGAGAGTTGGACTATAAAGAAAACTGAGGGCCAAAGAACTGATGCTTTTGAACTGTGGTGTTGGAGAAGACTCTTGAGAGTCCCTTGGACTGCAAGAGAGCCAACTAGTCCAGCCTGAAGGAGATCAGTCCTGAATATTCATTGGAAGGACTGATTTGAAGCTGAAACTCCAATACTTTGGCCACATGATGCAAAGACCTGACTCATTTGAAAAGACCCTGATGCTGGAAAAGATTAAAGGTAGGAGGAGAAGGGGACAACAGAGGATGAGACAGCTGGATGGCATCACCGACTCAATGGACATGAGTTTGAGTAAACTCTGGGAGTTGGTGATGGACAGGGAGGCCTGGCATGCTACAGTTCATGGGGTTGCAAAGAGTTGGACACGACTGAGTGATTGAACTGAACTGAAATATGGTAGAAGTGCTGTAGATAATGGTGACCTCTTTCAAAAGGTCCCTTGCAGGGAGTGATACACTCAGTGGCCCCAGCCCTGCAGCAGGCCCCTTCTGATGTAAGCCTCTACCAGAGATTCCTGGACTGTTACGGGCAAGTCTGGGTCAGTTTCTTGTTGGGTCACTGCTCCTTTCTCCTGGGTCCTTTTGTGCACAAGTTCTGTTTGTGTCCACCAAGAGTCTGTGTCCCTGTCCTGGGTAAGTTCTGGCCACTCTGTGGTGGGGTTAATGGCGACCTTCTCCGAGAGCACCTATGCCATACCCAAGTCTGCTGCACCCAGAGCCCCCGCCCCTGTGGCAGTCCACTGCTGACCCGTTCCTCTACAGAGACACTCAAGCACAGTTTTGTCTCAGTCTCTGTGGGGTCTCTGGGTCTTGGTGTGCACAAGGTTTGCCTGAGCCCTCTGAGCATTTCTGGCATATCAGTCTGACTCGGTCCAACTCCAATGTCCATCTACAGCTTGTATGTTAAAAGCTGGGTCACATAGTATGAACATGGTAGCAAGAGGTCCAGCCCTTTGAAATGTCAGGGAAATTCCCAGAAATAAAAAAACAGTAGGTTACAGACCAGACAGATACTTTGTAAGATTTACATGCTAATTAGCCACATTATCCAGGGAACTGTTACACTCATATTCAATCTGGGATGATGACTGAGGTCTACATAATTGTCCCATTGTATACAAACAAGTAGCTATGGAATTGGAGACCCTCTGGTGTGGTAAAAAATATTCGATTTTGATTTAAAGTTAGTCAACCTGGGATCGCAGAGTGAGACACAACTGAGCGACTGAATGATGAACGATGAACCTGGGATAAGTTCTGGCTTTGCTTATGCCTGAAGTATGGCATTAGACAAACCATTTAACTTCTTTGGGCCTCATCTTTTAGTGTTTGAAATTGGATTAAGGGTCTCATGGTTTCTTTTGTAGATTTGCTAGGCCCTAACTGGTTGTTTTGATTATATAGTTTGATAAATACTAACTGTTGCTGTTCAAATGGTGATAGTTTTACTTTTTAGGCCTCAGGCTGTCTTTCTAATGAACTGAGTGAACAAATGTATTCCAAACGCCAAGTTCATTAACCTTCTACCAGTCCCTATACACTAATTTCATTGCAACAGGATCTTTCCCAAACAGGCACTAGTTTCTAAACAATCCAATGCGGAAAATCTATAAATTAAGCCTTAATTCATTATTAAAGCCATATTTGCTTAGGTCAAACAATTCCCAAGTCTGAGAGCCTTATCTGCCACAAATGAGATTTGCCTAAATGTGTTTTTAATCACTTTGTTTTCCCTGTACCATAAGTGTCTTATCTAACCTAAATCAATGTTGGAACTGATTCCTGGAGCAGTCAAATAGCTTCTTCCACTGTATGTTTATAGCACTCAAGGACTTTTTGGTTATGTCTCCATAATCTTTCAAAAGGATCAGGGGTAAAGTTGGTGAAGTGAGTGGTTTGCCTTGTTCATTCGCTAAATCTATCCAGCTCTTTATGATGCCATGTACTGCAGCACTCCCGGCTTCCCTGTCCTTCACTATCTCCCTGTGTTTGCTCAAACTCATGTCCATTGAGTCAGTGATGCCATCCAACCATCTCGCCCTGTGTCACTTCCTTCTCCTCCTGCCCTCAATCTTTCCCAGCATCAGGGTCTTTTCCAATGAGTCAGCTCTTCACATCAGGTGGCTGAAATATTGGAGCTTCAGCATCAGTCCTTCCAATGAATATTCAGGGTTGATTTCCTTTAGGATGGACTGGTTTGACTCCATGCTGTCCAAGGGACTCTCAAGAGTCTTCTCCAGCATCACAGTTTGAAGGTATCAATTCTTCGGCACTCAGTCTTTTTTATTGTCTGGCTCTCACATCCATACATGACTACTAGTAATACCATAGGTTAGACTATATGGATCTTGGTAGGCAAAGTAATGTCTCTGCTTTTTAATATGATGTCTAGGTTGGTCATAACTTTCCTTCCAAGGGGCAAGCATCTTTTAATTTCATGGCTGCAGTCATTGCCCACAGTGGTTTTGGAGCTCCCCAAAATAAAGTCTGTCACTGTTTCCATTTTTCTCCCATCTATTTGCATGAAGTGATGGGACCAGATGCCATGATCTTCATTTTTCAAATGTTGAATTTTACGCCAACTTTTTCACTCTCCTCTTTCACTTTCATCAAGAGGCTCTTTAGTTCTTCTTCACTTTCTGCCATAAGGGTGGTGTCGTCTGCATATCTGAAGTTATTGATATTTCTCCTGGCTATCTTGATTCCAGCTTGTGCTTTATCCAGCCCAGGATTTTGCATGATGTACTCTGATATAAATTAAATAAAAGGGTGCCAATATACAGCCTTGTATTCCTTTCCCAATTTTAAACCACAATTCAGCAATATTTACAGCATTCACAATGTTGTACAACCATACTTCTCTCTACTTCTAAAACAGTTTCACCATTCTACGTGAAAATCTTAGAAAGATTTAGAAATATCATTTTCATTCATTTTTGACTTCAAAAATGTGGTACTAGACCCACCAGTAGATATTGTTATTTTACAAGCTATTTAAATGTGTGAATGTTATCATGTCATAATATATATTTTTGCTACTGTATTTCAGTATAAGTAGTTTCCTTGTAATCCTATATAATTTTGTGCTTTAAGTTAATTTATTATTGGGGTATTCATTGATTTACAATGTTGTATTTTGGAGCCCAAATGGTTTGAGTTGGTCAGCTTTCATTCTACAGTCCAGCCAGTTTACTACCAACTTGTTGACTACCAGCGTTAACCTGAACCAGCTATTTGAGTTCCCCATTACCCACTGTTATGGCTAAANCAGAAGGAGAAGGGGACAACCAAGGATGAGATGGCTGGATGGCATCGTGGACTCAATGAACGAGAGTCTGAGTGAACTCCAGAAGATGGTGATGGACAGGGAGGCCTGGTGTGCTGCGATTCATGGGGTTGCAAAGAGTCAGACATGACTGAGCAACTGAACTGAACTGTCAGTATTCTTGCCTGGAGAATCTCATGTTCAGAGGACCCTGGCAGGCTACACGATAGGGTCACAAGAGTTAGACATGACTGAAATGACTTTTTGTTGTTGTTGCTCCGTTGCTCATTCATGGTCAACTCTTTGCAACCTCATGGACTGCAGCACTCCAGGCTTCCATGTCTTTCACCATCTCCTGGAGCTTGCTCAGACTCATGTCCATCGAGTTGGTGATGCCATCCAACCATCTTGTCCTCTGTCATCCCCTTCTCCTGCTTTCAATCTTTCCCAGCATCAGGGTCTTTTCCAAGGAGTCAGTGTTTCTCATCAGGTGGCCAAAATGTTGAAGTTCAGCACAGTCCTTCCAATGAATATTCAGGGTTGATTTCCTTTAGGATTGACTGGTTTGATTTCCTTGCTGCCCAAGGGACTCTCAAGAGTCTTATCCAACACCACAGTTCAAAGGCATAAATTCTTCTGTGCTCAGTCTTCTTTATGGTCCAACTCTCACATTCATGCATGACTACTGGAAAAATCATAGCTTTCACTCTGCAGACCTTTGTTGGTAAAATGATGACTCTGATTTTTAATATGCTGTCTACATTTGTCATAGCTTTTCTCCCGAGAAGCAAATGCCATTTAATTTTGTGACTGTAGTAATTTTTGAGCCCAAGAAAATTTTGTCTATATCATTATCTATTGATGTAAAAGAAATTAGATCTTAAGACCTAAACAATGGCAACTTAAAAAAAATACACTCTTGTTTTCCTGAGTGTTTCTAGCTGAGGATTCTCAGAGGTAACTAGAGCTAGAACAGCTGAGGCTGAGCAGTCCTCTCTATGGAGATTATGGCCTACCCCTGGGGTCTCACGGTAATCTTGTTTAGGACTCTACAGAGCATCATATCCTGTGGCTGAAGACTTCCAAGAGATAATGCTTTTAAGAGAATGAGTCAGAAGTGCAAAGCATTTTCATCACCTACTCTCCAAAGTCAGTTGGGGTCACAGTCACATCTAGTCACAAACCTGCCAACATTTCAGATAAAGGACCATACACTCCACCTCTGTATAAGTGATGGTGTCACATTTTTAGAAAGGCATGTGGGTTAGAGGATATTGTTATGGTGATTTTGAAAACATAGTGTTACCCATATTGAAAAGGGTTGCTATGAATGTAGTTAAGACAAGGAAAAATTAATAGAGAGTAATGGGCAGAGATGTAACAGAGTGAGACTTTAGAACGTTAAGATTGAGGAACAAACACTGTAATCATTCTGGAAGAACACATCATCACATGCAAAGGGAAATTCAGGATGGGCTGAGATTTCTACACAGTATTGTTCAAGGACAGGAGATGATGGAGCACTTTCTTTAGAGTTAGGAGAAAAGATGTTTGTCCCCAAAACGTATCTGGTCTATCTATACAAGTGTTGTGTATAAAAATGACAGGAAGAAATGTTTAAATATGTAAACATTCAAAGTATATTTCGTCTCTTAACCATTATGAAAGATATTCCTGAAGACCAAACCAGGCCACATTAAAAATAGAAGAATGAAAATTCAAAATAAAGAAATCATGAATAGATTGTTTTGTTTGAACGTTAAAGTATGAAAATCAGCATTTTCCCCTTATCTCCTAGAATTTATTCAAAAGCACCAAGGATAACAATGAAGGAAAGATAGAAAAACCATGCTTGGTGAAATTGGAAGACAACTAACGTCCAAGGTCACGAGGTATAAAGAACAACAGTAAATAAACAGCATAGGAGGCAACTTTTGGAGATGATGAATATGGTTGTAGTGTGGATTGTAGTGATAGTTTCACAGATGTATCCTTATCTACAGGCTCATTAAGTTGTATATTTTAAATATGTACAACTTTTTGTTCTGCTGGTTGTACGTCAATAAAATAGTTTTAAAAATATCTGGAAGAGTGGCTTAGAACAGACATCATGCAGTGGGATGAGTAGAAAGATGCCAATAAATGATGATAGATCAGAAAAGAGCTTTGGATCAGAAAAAGAGCCAGCAAGAAACACAGAATCAAAGATGAAGGTCATGCGAGGTGATAAGCCCAAGTGCCTCATTTTCAGCATTAGATAGTGATGCATCTGGTGTTGGTTTTATTTGACTCAGTGTGGTCCCAGGAAGCAGAGGAATTGGGACTAAATGAGCAATCCTATGGACAATCCATATGTGCAAGTGATATTGTTTCTGTTGAAGCAGAAAAGAGATTGAATTGAGAAGAGGTCCAGTGATGCCTGTCTTCGTTGCAGGGGGAAAATCACACCCAGAATCCTTGATCACAAGAAGAATTCATGCTTGTCCTGCATACTATTGTTTTCTGTCTAATATATATTCCTGGCTAACGGTTGATGCATGAAAAACTCACTTTTTCCAATGATAGAATTAATAGAAGAAAGCAACAGCACAGGATCTGTTCAAAGACAGAATTGGAAAAGAGGAAGGAAATTCATCACTATAATATTAAAAAGACATCAGTAAATTAACTCTCCTATCAAGAGTACAAAGCAAAAATGCAAAAGCTCTGGAAAGATATGTTGAGATGATAAAAATTATCAAGTAACTGAGATCAGGCAAGTATAGAAAAAACACAAAACTATTAAGCATATTAAGGTGAACTTAAGAAAATTCATTTAAGAATAGACTTCTGAAAACAAAGGCTACAATGGAAAATGTAAATGAAATTAAGTAGAAAAGTGTATTAGTATGAGAATTATACAATTAAGGGAAAAATGACATTTAAAATGTGACTAATTTGGAAGTTGTAGGTATAGTTGGAATCCTCTACAAAGAAATGGAAACAGTGAAACAGAATGAATATATAAGGATATGTTAGTAACTATTTGAGATAAAAAAAATGAACTTGCAAATTGAAAGGTACTATTGTGTTGTTCCCAGAAGAAAATGATGGTTGACAATAGACTTATTTTAGGAGTCTTTTAATGTAAAAAATAATTCATCTAGAAAGCCAGATGAGACTATAAAGCAACTTATTATGTCAGTTAGTTAAACATATACTTTTCCTCAGCAGTCTTTTATGCAAGTAGTCAATAAAACAATATTTACAAAATGATACAGAAAAGAGAATGCACCCAAGGATTTTATGTCTAACCCACAATCATGCAAGTATTAGGGCAATCGACACAGTTTTCAGTGTTTTAAATACTTTTTACTTACTCCCCTAAGTTTTATTTTAGAAATTAAAAAAAAAAGTACTAGAATAGTTTGACAAACACTGGTATATGTCCTCCCCTGAATTCAACAACTTGTATCTTTTTTTGGTACATTATTTCTACACCTTTAAATGTCTCCCTTCCCTCTTTATTTGAAAGTAACTTTAAGATTTCAGGTCACTTCATCCCTAATTACTTAAACATTCATTTTCCAAGGACAAGGGTAATTTCTTGTGTAACAGTATGTTTTTATCACATCTAAGGAGTAGAAAATGATTCCGTAATTTCATTTAATGTCCAGCCCATGTTAAATTAAAAAAAATAATAATTTATTTTAATTGAAAGATAATTACAATGTTGTGGTGTTTTTTGCCATACATCAACATGAATCAGCCACGGGTGCACACATGTCCCCCCATCCTGAACCTCCTCCCACCTCCCTCCCCATCCCATCCCTCTGGGTTGTCCCAGAGCACGGGCTTTGAGTGCCCTGCTTCATGTATCTAACTTGCACTGGTCATCCGTTTTACATATGGTAATATACATGTTTCAGGGCTAGTGTCTCAAATCATCCCACCCTCACCTTCTCCCATAGAGTCCGAAAGTCTGTTTTTTACATCTGTGTCTCTTTTGCTGCCTTGCATATAGGATTGTCATTACCATCTTTCTAAATTCCACATATATGTGTTAATAAACAGTGTTTCTCTTTCTGACTTACTTTACCCTGTATAATAGGCTTCAGTTTCATCCACCTCATTATAACTGACTCAGATGTGTTCCTTTTTATAGCTAAGTAATATTCCATTGTGTATATGCTGCTGCTGCTGCTGCTAAGTCGCTTCAGTCATGTCCTACTCTGTGTGACCCCGTAGACGGCAGCCCATCAGGCTTCACCATCCCTGGGATTCTCCAGGCAAGAACACTGGAGATTGTGTGTATAGTCCATGTTAAAATTTTATAAATCATCATAATTTATATATTTAACAGTTTGCTTTTTTAAAGAACTGAGATCCAACTTAGGCTGATGCTGTGTTACTGGTGATTTTGTTTGTTTTTAGTTTCTCTTAGTGAGAAAATACCCTTGACTTAGTTTTTTCCCATTACATTCACTTCTGGAAGAATTGAGGACAAACAACATATTTTTCCAACTCTGCATTTATATGATTGTTTTCTCTTTGTGGTATTTAACCTGCTCCTTTATCGCTCCTAATTTTTAAAAACTGGAAATTAGATTTAGAGGCTGACAAAAAGTTTTTAAGTGGCACAAACATGGGGACTATTTTCCCATGAATTCTTTTTGAGGAATGCACTGAAAGAAAACTTTAGTTTATCAAGATGTGACGGGAAAATTTTCAAAAAAGAAAAATCAGTAATGATCGCTGGATTTATTTTAGTATTACAGTAGAGACTAGGGCTTCCCTGGTAGTTTAGTGGTAAAGAATCTGCCTGCAATGCAGGAGACCCAGGTTCGATCCCTGGGTCAGGAAGATCCCCTGAGAAGGGTATGGCAACACACTCTCGTACTCTTGACCAGAGAATCCCATGGACAGAAGAGCCTGGCAGGCTGCAGTCCATAAGAGTCACAGTCCACAGAGTCAGATATGACTGAAGCAGGTAAGGAGCAGCAGCACAGTAGAGGCTAAGGCAGCGGAAGAGAATGACCCCACATTCACTGCTTTAAGTTGGATAAATTTTTGTAGTTGTTGTTCTGTTTTCATGAAATGATCCAGGGATAAGTAGTCCAGAGCTGATGCAGAAGCTGTACTCTAGGGGATCTAAGTCTGCACATCGTATTTCTTCACCATCTCCCAGGCTAACTACAGATTTCACCTGCACGGCTTACACTGACTTATCCCCAATCCATGCTTCTAGGGGAATATGGATGTCAAGAGCAAACGGCTTCTTCTTTAAGGAAATAGCCTGGAAGGAGAACACATTGCTTTAGTTCCTACTCAACTGGCTTGAACGTAATAAAAAAGACACACTTAAATAGATTGGAGGCTGAGAAATTTAGCCTACTGTTTGGTGACTATGAGCCCAGCTAAAATGAAGGATCTCATGATTAAAATGGAAAATGATGACATTACCGTGGGACCACTAGCAATCTTTACTATAATTTGAATGTATTAGTAACATTAAAAAGTAGGAGGTTAGGGAGACTGTAAAATATGAAAGTTAAATGCATTGGCATTTAATTAGAATTAAAAGGGAAGAGAAGTAATACATACTGTCAAACAAAATGGAGTATTATCAGTATCAGATAAGATTATATACCAAGTTATAAGCATAAACAAAGGATATATTAAAAACGTTTAAAGAAGACAGTTAAATGTTTGAAAGAAACAAAATGAGAAAATATAGCATAAGCTGAGTTAAACAATTATAATCTTATCAACAAATATAAATAACTAGGCATATCAAAGAAGACTTTCAGATTAGATTACAAAGCAAAAGCATGTACTATGTTGTTTATAAGAGAATTGACTTCCCAAGTAATTTAGAAAGTTTGAAAATTAGACGTATAGGGATAGATATGTTGAGCAAATGCAAAAAAAATGTTATGATCTTACTTTCATTCAAGTTTGAATTATGATCTTACTTTCATTCAAGTTTGAATTAAATAATTACTAAGGTGGGCAGTTAACAGTGAAGAGTTAACATTATAAATGTCTATGAATAAACAAACCTAATATTATGCATAAATTAGAAATTACAGGAGAGAGAGAAATGAACATATATCATTAGCAGTGAAATAAAAATTTATGGATTTTACTGTGACATGTAAACAAAAATCATGTGAAGATTTCAAAGACTAAAATGGTGTAGTTAATACAATAGATATACTTGAAATGTATCAAATTTTGTGTGTATTAATAAAATCTTATATCCCTTTACCTGTTCCTGAAGCAGTCATAAAAATAGGCCATGCATAGATTTCAAGGAAAATCCTAATAAATTAAAAAGTGTCAATTTAAGAAAACATTGAAACATTGCAAATTTTAAAGTGATTGGAATACATCTCAAAATCAATTAAATACACAGGAAGTGTATTTAAAAAGTGTACACTACTTTTTGGAGATCCAACCAGTCCATTCTGAAGGAGATCAACCCTGGGATTTCTTTGGAAGGAATGATGCTAAAGCTGAAACTCCAGTACTTTGGCCACCTCATGCAAAGAGTTGACTCATTGGAAAAGACTCTGATGCTGGGAGGGATTGGGGGCAGGAGGAGAAGAGGACGACCAAGGATGAGATGGCTGGACGGCATCACGGACCCGATGGACATGAGGCTGAGTGAACTCCGAGAGATGGTGATGAACAGGGAGGCCTGGAGTGCTGCAATTCATGGGGTCGCGAAGAGTCGGACACAACTGAGCGATTGAACTGAACTGAACCGAACTTTTTATAAATTAAGCAAATACATCTACAAAACAATAAAAAATTTCTTNGGACCCGATGGACATGAGGCTGAGTGAACTCCGAGAGATGGTGATGAACAGGGAGGCCTGGAGTGCTGCAATTCATGGGGTCGCGAAGAGTCGGACACAACTGAGCGATTGAACTGAACTGAACCGAACTTTTTATAAATTAAGCAAATACATCTACAAAACAATAAAAAATTTCTTTCATTGATTCTTGGTTTAAGAGAAAGCCTAATTCTCAATTGCAAAACACCTGGAATATTATAAAAATGGTAACACTACTAATTAGAAACTTAGAGCAAAAAGAGATCTTAGAGATAATTTTATATCCTTAAATACTTATATTATTAAGCAAACTATAATAAAAATTCAAGATTTAATTGAAAAAGTAGGAAAAGAACAATTAAAAAAATGTTTAGGGTATCATTCATGATGTCAGTAAAGATAAAAGTAGAAATCAATATTTAGAATACATGGAAAATTGGATCCAAGGAATAGATCCTGAAGTGTGTTCATTGAAAAAAAAAAATAAAGCAGATAAACTGCTAATCTGAGGGGGAAAAAAATGGGAGGACACACAAATACTTAAGATAGAAATGAGAACCACAAATACAGAGTAAGCAAAACTACTTGTTATAGATTATATATTTAATTCTATTCAAAGATTAAAAAGAATTGAAAAAGTAATTTTTGTAGGAAAATTTACCACAACTAAATTTGGGCTCCAAAATCTCTGCAGATGGAGATTGCAGCCATGAAATTAAAAGAAGCTTACTCCTTGGAAGGAAAGTTATGACCAACCTAGATAGCATATTCAAAAGCAGAGACATTACTTTGCTAACAAAAGTCCNGTCTCATACTTCTGGATGTCAGATGTCTCACTTAGAACCATGATTTTCTAAGTGATAAGCTAAAATCAGGCCAGTCATATTGCATTCCTTTTGGTTGCTCTTGGGAAAATGCATTCCTTGCCCATTACAGCTTCTAGAGGCAACCCAGATTTCTTGGCTCAGAACCTTTTTCTTTCACCTCCAAAACCTCTTCAGACCAATTCTTTTTGCACTGCTAGCTCTCTTTGCACCTCGTCCTCTGCCTCCTCCTTGCGTTAATAAAAGAACTTTGTGATTACATTGGGCCCACCTGAGTAATCAGGATAATCTCCGCATTTCAAGGGCAGCTGATTAGCAATCATGATTCCATCTGCAACTTGTGTTCCCCTTTGCCATGTAATTCATATAGTCAACAGTTTCTGAGCATTAGAATGTAGACATCTTTGGGGCAGGAAGAAGCATTGTTCTTCCTACCATATCTAGTAATAAAATTAACAAAATGCAAAGTTTATTACAAGAAAACTCTGAGATGCTTTAGAGAGCTACAAAACAGTGCTTGAGCAAACTGAAAGACATACTCTTTTCTTAGAGGTAGCGTAGTAGTGTTAGTCACTTAGTCGTGTCTGACTCTTTTGCAACCCCATGGATGTGACCCAGCAGGCTCCTCTGTCCATGGGATTTTCCAGGCAAGAATACTGGAGTGGATTGCATTCCCTTCTCTGGAGGATCATCCTGACCCAGGAATTGAACCTGGGTCTCTTGCATTGCAGGCAGATTCTTTGCCATCTGAGCTACAAGGAAAATTCACTGTTTTCTTGGTTAAAGAGAAACAGCATACACTTTAATGGGAAGAAACATTACAAAGTTATCAGTTACCCCTAAATTAACTTTTACATTTAATGTGTCATAATAAGAAATTAACTGACTCAATAATTTTAGAGACAGGTAATTCTTAAAATACATATAAAAAAAAAAACTAACAAGAACAATTGGGAAAATTCTGGAAAGGAAGAGTAAGGAGATGTTATCAGATGTAGGTTCAGTGATTCAAACAGTGTCACATTACTCATAAATAAGTAAACACATCAATGGAATCACATTAAAAAGTCCAGAAACAGGCCCTAATCAAATAGGAATTTACTAAATGATAAATATCACAAATTGGTGAAAAACATTATATCTTAAAACCAAATATGTTGGGACTCTTAGTAGTCATCTAGCCTGAAAAGTTTTCTTCCATATCTCTTATTTTATACCAGAGTACCTTCCAAATGAACAAAAATGTAAAGCTAGAAATAAGACCATGAAATTACTATGGTCTGCGAATAAAAGTTATAAGAACAAGAAAGACCATTCTATGACAGAAAACCAGACTCAATAAGAGAAATGATTAAAATTTTCCACTACTTAACCAATAAAAACAGCAACCAGAAAGCCTAAATTCATCACAACTAAATTAAAAATTCAGGTGGGGTAAAACTATCTGTAACTCATAGACGGTAGTCTAATTTCCCTCACATATAAAGCATTCCTCCAAATTGAAAAGTAAAGACCAATAAACAAATATTAGAAATGTAAAAGGCTATGAAAAGATAGCAAAGAAAAAGGAAAGACAATTTGGATTTTAGGTGTGTGGAAATATCCTCAAACCTTTGTCTATGAGTCAAAACAAAAATAAGGAGTAAATCTATATTGAGATACCACTTGTCACCTTTTAGGTCATCCACAGTGCAAGAAGTTAATAGACTCTGCTGTGGGCGAGGGTGAAAAGAAAAGCCACATCCATTTATTGCCTGTAAGAATGTAATTGTCTACTAAAATCACACATCACAAACTTTAGCATCCAACAATCCAACACCTACAATGTATCCAGTTATGTACAAACTAAAAACATTAGTAACTGCAGCAATCCTTTTCTCTCTTAATTGGAGGAGAATTGCTTTACAATATCGTGCTGTTTTCTGCCATTCATCAATGTGACTCAGCCACCTGAAACCCCCACCCAGCTCCCACCCCTCTAAGTTGTCCAGAGCACTGTGTTGAGCTCACACAGCAAATTCCCAGCTCGCTATCTATTCTACACACGATAATGTATATGTTTCCATGCAATTCTCTCAATTCGTCCCACTCTGTCCTCCCTACTGTTCTGTGTCTGTGTTTCCATTGTTGCCCTGCCCGCAGCAATCTCTATTTTTAATACCAAAATATTTCATGAAACCTAAACAGTTCTCAGTAGGGGACTAGTTATATAAATTNCTACACACGATAATGTGTATGTTTCCATGCAATTCTCTCAATTCGTCCCACTCTGTCCTCCCTACTGTTCTGTGTCTGTGTTTCCATTGTTGCCCTGCCCGCAGCAATCTCTATTTTTAATACCAAAATATTTCATGAAACCTAAACAGTTCTCAGTAGGGGACTAGTTATATAAATTATGGTACACCAGACATTGGATATTATTTAGCTATAAAACGTAATCATAAAAGTATTGATGTAGAGTATGGAAAGATCTCCATGACATATTTTTAAATGAAAAAAAGCAAAAATAGACTAATATGTACAATACTGAGTTGTGTGAAAAGAGAAAACAAAGAATGTACTTATAATAACCAAGTCTTACAAAACACTTCTTATCCGTTTAGTTAAGATCACTCTTTAAGGCGGGTACTGTCACTTTTCTTACACCATAAGCAACACATCTGTATTATTTCCTGTTTTATCTTCAGTATCTACCACAGAACTTGACACAGAGAGACCTCACTCAATATTCGGACAATAAGTGAAGAAAGGATTTCCTATTTAAAGATGAAAAAACTAAAGCTCAAATAGGTTAAACAGCTTGAACCGTGTCATACAAGTCATGTCATAAGTGGAAGAGTCTCTCATTTCTGGTTAAACTGTCTTTTTGATTAAATATGTATACCATATGCATACATGCCCCTCACTCAAGCACAAAGACTCATCCCGTTAGTTATCTGTAAAGACAGGAACTGGCTGGAGGGAGTTGGGATTTGAATATATTAGCATATTTCAAAAAATGTACATGAAAACACAACTCATGAATACGAATGCTGACAAATAAAACACCAGAGATGAGCACAAAGTTCCTTTAAAATAGAAATAATGCAAATGAATTATGTAAGTAAACGTGGTTAATATTGTTACACTAAGGACGATTCTTGAACTGTATCTTAAGATAGTTATGATTTGAAAATAACAGGCTGAAAGGAAACCTCAAATATAAATACAAAAGCTAGGGTGGAAAGCTATAAGGAAGAGAAGCAGCGGGCTTACTATAGTTTCTCAGTCTCTCTTAGATGCTATGGTATCCTCTCCACAGATTTTCTGAAGATGGTACATTGATACATAGGCACATAACTATTTTATTTAAATGTATAAACATAATCTCTAATAGTATTAAAAACCATTTCTACTCCTGTGAGCAATGAAAACAAAGCATAACAAAAAATACCAGTGGAAGGAATATTATGTGAATAGTGAATGCACAATAAACCCATATGAACTCATAAATAATTCCAAATTATGTTAGCAAGTTTTCCAAAATAACTTAGAAATTTGAAATAATGGTCTAAGATATAATTAGCAAATGTAAACAAAAAGGGAATATCAAGGTTACCCAAAATATAATTTTAGAAAAAATTATTAAATGGGACCATGGTACCTTTAAAATTGTGATAAATAAGTTCTCAGTGAGCCTTTCTATTCCACTGACACATCAGAATACCTGAAGAAAATATTGTGGGAAATGAAATGAGAAACAGATGGAAGAGCAACGGGAGAGAGAAAATTTAAGAGATAATGTTTTTGTCCTTGAAATATCATATATAAATATATATATATACACATATATGTGGTGTTGCTACATGAAAATCTAAGCAATACTATGAAGGATTGATATGTTCTAATCAATAAGTAAACACATATATTAAAAGCTGTAATAAAAAGAGAATATTTTTTCAATGGCCCCTGGAGCATTTTACAAAAAACTGTAACCACATATTAGCCAAAAAGGAATACTCTTTAAATTCCAAAAAGGAAAAATACTTTAGATCATATTCTAAAACCGCAATCTAATAAAGTGAAAAATAAATGTCAAATTTTTTAAGAAACAAAAATACCAAAGCATTTGACATTTTAATGCCTTTCTTTTCTAAAGAACTCTTGTAGCAAAAAGAACTAAAACCCCACAGTTTCAGAGTATTTATTAAATAGTGACAATAATAACCTCAATGTTTTTATCGCAAGCAAAAATAATGAATAAAATCTATTAAGTGGTGAAAAAACAACACAGTGAACCTAAGGAACACAAATGGGGGAAAAAATTAATGAAGGGAAAAACATAAATTAATCAGGAAATAGAAATGATAGAATTGCCAACAGCTTATTTTTAGGGAAAAAAAGAATTCAAACCACTCACCCATGCAAGGGAAAAAGAGAAAATGTTACATAAATGTTTCTGATAATTTTAAGATAATACGTTATTTCATCCAACTCTGTTGGTGAATTGATATCCAAGATAGTTAAGTTATATTGTATTCAAAATTGGAATATGTAAAATGGACCTAAGAATGGAAAGTAAACATGAAACACAAGAATAAAATAACCAGAGGGAAAAACTCAAAAAAATTTGTCTGAGTTAGAAACGTCACACAGTTCAGATAACTGTATGTTTTAACTTTGTCAATCTAATATCAGAACATCTAATTTTTATGTCAACTGAATGATTCCACCAAAATAGGCAAAAAAGAGAAAAAGTTCTGCTTTCCGTTTCTTGTTGTGAAGTCATGTGTCTAAGATGGCAAAATTCAACAAATATGACACAATTCTAAAGACTAATATTTAAAAATATACAATAGAGCTAAATATAACTCCAGTAGGGTTTATCCTAAGGTGTGCAAATATGGTTTAATATGAGGAAATATTTTAGTACAATTTACCACACTTAAAGAATAAAAACCATATAATTATTTTTATACACAGGAAAGGCTTTGGCTAAAATTCCTTCTTTGTTCCTGATAAAACTTTATATATACATTATAATAAGCAAACACTCCAAAACTTCAGACTTTTGAAAAAAAAAAAAACCTGCAAGAACTTCAAACAAAACTGTGAAACTCTTTGTTAAACTTCTAAACCTAACTTTCAGTTATAGAAAATAGATAGAAGTGATAATGGAGTAAGTTAAATAACACCAAGTGAAAGCAGTCAAATAGAATCAAGTTTTGGGGAAATATGTAAGGCAATTTATAAATATATATATATATACACATACACATATAGAGCTAGCAATTATAGTCATGTATATGGTTAAGTGTTCAGTGATAAAACGTTATTAGAAAGAACTGAAAAATTATTAATCACCATTATTTTTTACATTTTTTTTTGTAGATACTTGCCAATGTCATTAAGCAAGACAAAAATTAATTGGCAAATGTTTAAAAGAATAGGGATAAAGCAATTATTTAGAGAGGTTATGCAAGAAGGAAAGAAAGAAAGTGAAGTCACTCAGTTGTGTCCAACTCTTTGTGACCCCGTGGACAGTAGCCTACCAGGCTCCTCCATCCAAGGGATTTTCGAGGCAAGAGTACTGGAGTGGGTTGCCATTTCCTTCTCCAGGAGATCTTCCTGATTCAGGGATTGAACCCAGGTCTCCCGCGTTGTAGGCAGACACTTTACCATCCGAGCCACCAGGGAAGTCTTGCAAGAGGTAAAATTTAGACTAATTTCTTGAAGGCTTGCTTCTCTAGAGAGCTCTGAGGATCTGAGACGACGTCCACAGGTTCTTTGCGTCTCTGTCAACTACAGTTGAAAAGTTTGAACTCCAATTTCATCCCACCTTTTAGAGGAATGATTATTTTCTTAAGCACTCGGGTTTAAGACTTATAGCTTAAAGTCTGGGGACCTCTCCCAGAGCCTGAGGTCCAGCTCTGTTAGGTCTCTGCGCTCCACACTAGAATACAGGAGGCATCAGGAGAGCTGCTCCCTTGATAATCCTGCTAGCTCTGCAGTCACCTCAGTAAAAGTGGTACTATCACTCTTGAGGAAATCCAAGTAAAACAACTAAAAATAAAATGTTTATAAACAATGATAAAGTATAATTAGATTTTAATTATTATGAAAATACCATTAGCTTTGCTGTATACAAATCAGCATCTGTTAGAAAGAAAATGAAAGCCAATATCCATATCGAAAAATAAATATGCAGACTGTGGAAAGAGAAAAATGGAAAAATGCAGATAGTAGTATGTATGAATACTAATGATCCTTGAGAATCGCCAAGTTTTAGGAATGGCTCATAATCCTACCAGCCACAGATGTTATTTACAAATGCCAGCAGGGCAAGTGGAATCTGATTGAATAAGGAGCTTTTGAAATGATAAGAGACTAGAAGAGAGAGAATCTAGATGATCTTGATTTTTTGTTATACTATGAGGCTTCAAAAGTCATACCCTTTTCCCTCCCAATCCTCATACCCAAATACCATCTTGAATATAAGCTGTTTTTGAAGAACCTATTGCCGCGGCCAGCACAGTCAAGGAGCAACCCCCGTAAGGAGGACGCGAAGGAGAATGCCCGCTTAGAAAAAATAAGAAGACAGAAAGATGGGGTTGAGAGGATCAGACCTCATTGTCTGATACCAACTTTATTAGGTGTTCAGTATATATAGGATAACATATGTGACTTATGACATCTACTAGGTTACTTTGATCTAGATAGTCATTCACCAGACCTTCACCATTGTGTTCAGGACACAATGCCTAGTTACTTGAAGTGCGATAAGCGCCAGTGAGCAGAACATAGCTATCAGACATCTTGGAGACACAAGGTCGTGAACACATTCTTCAGGGAGGCGGGACAGAGAGCTTACGGCATGCCTAAGGCTCAGCGATAACGCTCGAGCAGCTCCCAAAACTTTAACCCTTCACGGGCAGTCCCCCGCAAACTATGACTAAGAAATCCTAGTGACTGAATTAGCATTATTTTTCTCTAAGCACAGAACACATATACTGAGAGGTGCTCAAAGTTGCCCACGCAAAGATCAACCCATTTGAACTATGGGATGAGACTAAGCTGTACATCAGATTGGACACCATTACTTATTTTATTCTGCAAGCTAGTTGTTGGGGATGCATGAGGAAGATCAGATTCACTGTGTAAAATGGGTGAGTTTACATTTTCTCTGAACAATTGAATTGTAAGGTGTGTTAAGTTTGTTATCAGAGATACATGAATGTTATAAAAGGTGCCAACAAAATATTAAAATAATATATGCCAACATTTTAATATGATTTTTTCAAGATTGGTTAAGATTTCAGAGACCTTTCTCCTCTTATTTTTCACATCTTTCAAAATTTTTATAATCTTGATTATTTTGGCAATTATAAAATGTAAACATAGTTAAATCTGAACAAAAAAGAGGATAGGAAAAATTGACAGGTAACAATTTTTAAGACATACTACATTCCAGGTAGTATACTAGACCCTTAATATGTGTTAAATCATTTAATTTTTCCATCAACTCCATGAGTTATGTTATTACTGCTGTTTTACAGAATTGAGGCTTTGCAAGACTAAGGAACTTGATCATGTTCATAAAACTAGGTAAAATTGAATCATAGATTCAAAGTCAGACAGTCCAACTTCAGAGGATCCAAGTTTAACTAACTTGCTCTATTGCTTCTCCCGAGGCACTACAGACCTTCTATTCTATAGACTCAGTCTGGCTATTGAATTGTTTCCCCCTCCTCTCTCATCATTTCTATGAACAAAATATCTTATTGGCTCATTTAGAACTCCAAATGTACATTATATGCTGAAGAATTGTCCACAAAATTCATATAATGGAAATTATCAGTGGAAAAATTTGAAAGGAAGGGAGAACCTAATGCCACTTGTCATTTTATTATTTACCAAATAGCATGGCTGGCATTTCCTCAAAAAAAAAAAAAAAAAATCAAACCCACAAGAAAAATAAGACATCTAGACTACCATACTCAAATCACTTTGGATTATGGTAAAATGTGTTTACCAGTGCCTAGAGCCATGCTGGTGATATATTAGAGGGATCATATGATTTATTGCTGTTATATCAGTAGCCCTTGTCTTTGTATTGATCACATATTTTCACAGACCTTTCTGGCCTCTCTTACCCTTTGTGTTTTCTTTAAACAGTTCATTTATTGATCATGCATACTGTAACCATGTTTGTAGGGTGATACAAAAATAAGACTGGGTGCCTCCCTTCAGAGTGTTGTAAGCTAGTAGGGAAGATAAGGCACACTTATACTCTAGGCAGAAGGCACTGGTGTAAATGTCTATGAAAACTTCGTGTTGAGAAAGATCCTTTTTCATCAGAGAATAAAGACAGCTTTATGAAGAAAGCCCCGTTTAAAATGAGATGTGGGTAGGATTTCAACTAAAGGAAATGGGAGAAATTATGCTGGATGGAAAATCCATATGTGCAAAGGCAGGGGGATTAAAAAATGAAACATATGTGCAAAGATTTGTGAGCAATCCAGGTGGATTTTAATGAAGGTAGACTAGTAGAGTGGGAAAAGGCTGAAAACATAGAGAGCAGACGTGTAGACACGGGGTGGGGGAAGAGGGGAAGAAATGGGAGATATTGCAATTGATATATATACACTGCCATGTGTAAAATAAATAGCCAGTGGGAAGCCACTGTGGAAACTCAGGAAGCTCAACTCCATGCTCTGTGATGACCTAGATGGGTGAGATGGGGGGAGGGGAGAAGGGAGGTGGGAGGGAGGCTCAAGAGTGAGGGGATATATGCATATGTAAAGCTGATTTACTTTGTAGTACAGCAGAAGCTAACACAATATTGTAAAGCAGCTACACTCCAATTAAAGAAAAAAGAATGGAAATTGAGAACCCATTCAAACATCACCAAATATCCAGTAAGAGAGTGTGCACTATGTTCATCAACAAGGGAAGTCATTTACATTTTTTCAAAAAGTAAGTAAATCACAAGTAGAGATTTAGTCCTATGACCATGTATTGTTTTCATTACAGAGGAGAGAAACTAACTGTTAAAAAGATAAATCAGATAGGGAGGGAGATGGGAAGGAGGTTCAAAAGGGAGGGGATATATGCATGACTATGGCTGTCCCTTGGACTGCAAGTAGATCCAACCTGTCCATTCTGAAGGAGATCAGCCCTGGGATTTCTTTGGAAGGAATGATGCTAAACTGAAACTCCAGTACTTTGGCCACCTCATGAGAAGAGTTGACTCATTGGAAAAGACCCTGATGCTGGGAGGGACTGGGGGCAGGAGGAGAAGGGGATGACAGAGGATAAGATGGCTGGATGGTATCACTGACTCAATGGGCGTGAGTCTGAGTGAACTCTGGGAGTTGGTGATGGACAGGGAGGCCTGGCGGGCTGTGTGATTCATGGGGTCACAAAGAGTCGGACACGACTGAGCGACTGAACTGAACTGGACTGATGGCTGATTCATGTTGAAGTTTGACAGAAAGCAACGAAGTTCTATAAAGCAGTTTTCCTTCAATAAAAAAATAAATTTAAAAAAAACAGAAGCTTATTTAACAGCTCAGCTAAGAACCTATAAGAGAAAGGTGGTCCTAGAAATAGGAAAAAATAGAGCCAACAAGGCTGTAATGACTGACTGTGAGGAATGCAGAAATAAGAGGATATGATTCTGAGTTTGGATAGCAGAAAGAATTTGGTATTTTTGAAGAAAATAGAAATTTAGGACTAGGGACTGGTCTGAGAAGGAGAAATTGCTAATTTACCTTTGTCCATGAAGAGTTTGAAATACCTGTGGTACTTGGAGATAGATATTAAAGTCCTACAAGGGGCTGGACATATCATAATACAATTGGAAAGAATGGTTAATTTGGGGAACTATAAATTTTGGAGTCCTTCACATTGTGATAGTCATAATGTTGAAATGGTCAGGCTGTGCAAGCTGGAAGATTGAAAGGAAAAATAAAGCTGTGAAAAAATTTGAGGAATGTCTAGTTTTCAGCAGCAAAAGGATTAGAAGCAATTAGGAGAAGAGGCAGAAATGAAATGGTCAGAGACTGAGAAAGAAAGTGAGAAATAATGGATATGTTGAGAGAACTCTTCTTTCTTTTAAAAAGAAGAGTTGGTCACTAATTGCAAATGCTGGAAATTTTTTAAGCTAGAGAAAGGAAGGCATTAGAGAATAGGAATAAGTATTATTAAAAGTTATTGACAAATACATCAAATCGGCTAATTGAGACAAATCAAAATGCAAAAGTTTGTGCCATGAGTTTATTACTCTCTGCTCCTTTCATTCTATGATTTGCTTTGTATGCTGTATAGTTTTGTGGGTGCTAATCAACCAGTCCATTCTGAAGAAGATCAGTCCTGGGTGTTCTTTGGAAAGACTGATGCTAAAGCTGAAGCTCCAGTACTTTGGCCACCTCATGCAAAGAGTTGACTCATTGGAAAAGACCCTGATGCTGGGAGGGATTGGAGGCAGGAGAAGGGGACGACAGAGGATGAGATGGCTGGATGGCATCACGGACTCGATGGACATGAGTCTGAGTGAACTCCGGGAGTTGGTGATGGACAGGGAGTTCTGGCGTGCTGCGATTCATGGGGTCGCAAAGAGTCGGACACGACTGAGCGACTCAACTGAACTGAATCTTATAGCCTAATCTTTACTTAGATTTAGTAGCTAATAATGGCCTACCAGTTTTATTTTGTTTCAGGAACACATTTCACAAATGATGTCAATTTTTTCAGGGATATTAATGGTGAATAATTATTTGTTGGGAGGAGCTGTATTTAAAATACAGTGGAAAGTTTAGATTGGAGATATTTTAAGACATGAAGAACATAAAATTTAGGTTCCTTGAAATCACGAATACTGTAATGCCGATTTCAACTACTTGATAATCTACTTCGATTCCGTCTACTCAGAATATTCATACATCAACTATCAACTATCTTTGTACCCCAAACATGAAAATATGGGGTCACCATATCTTGAGAGCGATTAATTTCCTAAACAAAGAGATTATCTCTTGCATTTTTCTGACTAGGTGGAGATGAAATTTCTGAAACAACAAGCCATTCACTTGAGAAGAGATCATAGGTTATTCATTAGGTGGTTAATTAACAGAGAAATACATTCTATTTTATAGATTACTCAGTTGAGATTTTTTTTTGAAACCTTAGCAACTCTATTTTGTAATAGTTTCAGGATTCCAGGTAATTATTCAACCTTCCAAAACAATGGTTAAAGCCTATGGAATTTCCTCCTAAAGATAAATATAGACTTTTAATTATGTGTGTATGTGATATATGTGTGTGTGTGTGTCTGTATGCATGTTTGGATGTGATAGGATATTAATAAAAGTGAAGTGAGTTAAAAAGTGAATAGTTCTTAAAGAGATCAAAGCCTTCATAAAGGTGGTTTCAATATACTTTTATGAAGGACAAGTAGGAGAAAAGTAAGAATATAATAAAAAATTCACAAAGGTCAATAGAGTTCACATTGAATTTGAGAATTCTAGTTTTTTATTTCCTTTACTGCTTTCTGCAAATGGACACTGGTCTCAACTTCCTTTTTAAAATTTTATTATTTTATATTGTGAAAAATGAAGGAATGCCTGTATGATTTGATGATACACTAGAGAAGTAATTCAGTAATTTTAATTTTTTAAAGTACATACAAAATAATTTGGTGGGTTAATCAGACATGGGCATAATATCCAGTGGATTAAATTATAATCCAGAGGAATACATTTATACATCACCAATGACTATGATTGCTCTGCAGCAAGACTTAAATATTATTTCTAGCCTTGAGTTAATATTTTTCTTTGATTTATATGCAAAGTATTTCCCATAATGTGCTTAATTGTTTACTTTAACAAGCATTTTAAAAGTATAATTTAATAAAATTTATCCTTTTTAAAGTACAGTTTATTGTTTTGACAAATATGTAATTTCTGTAATTACCACCATGATCATGATAGAGAATATTTTGATTTTCTGAACATTTCCCGTATATCCTTCTGCAGTTAGTGTTTTCCCTATACCATTGGCCTCTGACAATCACTGATCCTCTCTCTGTCATTGTACTTTTCCTTTTATATATTTTAACGCAGATGAAACTATACAGTTTGTAATCCTTTGTATTGGCTTCTTTCACTCAGCAGGATGACTTTTGAGCTTTATCCATCTTGTTGCCTGTATCAGTAGTTAATTCTTTGAATTGTTGAATAGAATTCCATTTATAAATATTCCATGATTTGCTTTCCCATGAGGAACGTGTGAGAATTTCAATTGCTCCACCTTCTTGCCAATATTTAATATCATCTTCATTTCCCAATAACTTTTCTCTTATTTCCACATTCTCTGCTTTCCTTCGGATGCAGCAGCATTCCTCTTTACTTAGATAGTAAAATTTTGAGTGTATTTTCCTATCTCTATACAGCATGTGTGCAAAGTTGCTTCAGTTGTATCTGACTCTTTGCAACCCTGTGGACTGTAGCCTGTAGGCTCCTCTGTCCATGCAGTTTTCCAGGCAAGAATACGCAGTGAGTTGCCGTGGCCTCCTCCAGGGGGATCTTCCCCACTCAGGGATCAAACCCACATCTCTTATGTCTCCTACACTGGCAGGCGGGTTCTTTACCACTATCACCACCTAGGAAGCCCATCTCCATGCAGGCCCACCTTCTAATCATATCTGACTAAATATTTTTTAAATGGCTCACCATTATTTCACACTGAGTCCTGTTTCTTTAGCAGCACATAGCGCACTTAGTCTGATTTTGAAGTTCCTTATTTACTTCTACTAAAACTGAGCTCCTCAAAAACGAGGCTCTGTCTTCATATAATTGTACCCTTATAGCATCAGCATGTCATAGTAAATAGACTAATGCCATTGGCTAGGGAAACAGTACTTAGCAGTAGAAATTTTTGACAGAGTATCCTTGTTTTAAGAATCATTTTATATGATAGATTTATGAAGCAAGTTTCCCTGGAAGATATAAACGTGTTAGTTGGTCAGTCGTGTCTGAACCTTTGAGACCCCATGGACTGTAGCCTGCCAGACTCCTCTGTCCATGGAATTCTCCAGGCAAGAATACTGGAGTAGCTTGCCATTCCCTTCTGCAGGGGATCTTCCTGACCCAGGTATCGAACCCAGGTCTCATGCAGTGTAGGGAGATTCTTTACTGTCTGAGCTATCAGGAAAGCCAGGAGGGTGTCATGAAAGCCATTAAATGATCTGAGTACAAATTGGAGACGTTTAACAATAGAGCTGCTCCTTGATTGCTGTGAAAATAACCCGTATAACTTACTTAGAGGTGCCCTCTGTTCTGAATGGGCCAGAGAGTGAATATTGAGAAGGCTAAGGACTTGGGGCGGAGAAGGCAATGGCACCCCACTCCAGTATTCTTGCTTGGAAAATCCCATGGATGGAGGAGCCTGGTGGGCTGCAGTCCATGGGATCGCGAAGTCGGAGACGACTGAGCAACTTCACTTTCACTTTTCACTCTCATGCACTGGAGAAAGAAATGGCAACCCACTCCAGTATTCTTGCCTGGAGAATCCCAGAGACAGAAGAGCCTGGTAGGCTGCCGTCTATGGGGCTGCACAGAGTCGGACACGACTGAAGCGACTTAGCAACAGCAGCAGCAGCAAGGACTTGGGGAGTTATATGGATGGACCTGTGCCTCTCTGTTGCTTGCTTTCTTTAAATCCATTAGTAAAACTTGATACTAGCTGTGGTAAGCAGAATATTGGCCTTTAAGCATTAATATGTCCACATCTCAAATCTCAGTATCTGTATATATGTTATGCCCTAGAATGCCGAAGAATTGATGCTTTTGAATTGTGGTGCTGGAGAAGAGTCTTGAGAGTCCCTTGGACTGCAAGGAGATCTAGCCAGTCCATCCTAAAGGAAGTCTGTCCTGAATGCTCATTGGAAGGACTGATGCTGAAGCTGCAATATTTTGGCCACCTATTGCAAAGAGCTGACTCATTGGAAAAGACGCTTTTGCGGGGAAAGATTGAGAGCAGGAGGAGAAGGGGGGAGACAGAGGATGAGATGGTTGGATGACATCGCCAAGTCAATGGACATGAATTTGGGCAAACTCCAGGAAATAGTGAGGGACAGGGAGTCCTGGCTTGGTGAAGCCCTTGAGGTTGCAAAGAGTCAGACACGACTCAGTCACTGAACAATAACAAAAAGGGCACAGAAGAGCTAAGGCTGCAGATGTCCTTAAGATGATTGTGAATCAGCTGATTTTGCTGCAGGGTATTTAACGTGGATCATCAGGATTGGTCTGAGATAATCACAAGACCTCGGACTGAAGCCTACTTATATTTAAGAGGATGCAGATAAGTGAGAACTATAGAAGGGGCAGAATGGTAAGGACTCAGACTCCCTAACTTTGCTGCTGGCTTTGAAAATGGGGACTAGGACCACAAGGTGAGGAATGAAAGCAGCCTTCAGATGTTAGAAAAGCCAAGGTTATGGAGTCTTTCCTCGCTCTCCCAAAAGGAATGCAGCCCTGTTGATGCCTCGATTTTAGTCCAGTGAAACCTATTTCAGACTTCTGACTTCTGAATGGTAAGATAAACATTGTGTTGTTTTTAAATCACTGTGTTTGTGGTGATTTGTTACAACAGCAAAAGAAAACCAAAAGTAGATGAAACCTCTGATTCATGTAGTTCTAATGTGATAACCCAGTCACTTGTTTTAGTTTAGTAACTGAAACATAAAATAAGGTTTTCGATAATGATTTTTCAGGGTTAATGAGTGGTGCACTGTCTCTAAGATTAACTTAATCATTGTTAGGTTTTTACACATTTGGTATTAGAAAATCATTTATATAATGGTAGACAGGTTTACTGCTTGAAAAATTAATCTCTGACTGTTTTAAGAAGGCAAATTTGGGTAAGTGTGGTCACTATAACTCAGTTTAATTCAGTAAGTATTAAACATGGTTTATGTTCAAAGCATTTTACCAAGTTCTATGAATTACTTTTGTAAAAGACAACTGTAAGAGTCTGTCCTCCATGAAACTACCATCTTTTGGTAGCTATAGATAATACATGACAACATAAGAAGGATTAAAATATATCAATAGCTACAAAAACACTGTAAAAGTGTTGTGAAGAAAAATCTGAGGCTTTGTGAAGATATGCTCTTTGATTTATTTATTTTTGATTACTTATTAAATCAAATGCTATGATTTAATAAGTAAAGAATTAGTATAATTTGCTAAAAGTCAGAGGCGGGCTATCATGTAGACTCATGTGGGCAAATATTGTGGATTAAAGCCTTACTATAGGCTTTGAGATGACTATAGTTAAAGGGTGCAATTAAGAAGAGTCAAAAATATTCTGCTTTGGTGATATTACCAAAAGAGGAGGGGGTCTGGCTGCTTGCTTCTTTAAAGCCAATAAACAGGCCGGGCTGGTGAAAAGGAAATTTTGGGGGCAGGGGTGGGTGAACATCTGTCCAAAGCCCAACTCCCCCCTTCCCCCACCTTGGCAACCAGTGGGGCAAGAGCTTTTATAGATAGAAGTGAGAGAGGGGGTTATATGCAGAAATAGCACAGTCATCTTCAGATTGGTCATCAGTGGTCTGACCAGTGTCATCTTGATGGTTTTCAAAATATAGTTAACCTTCAGTTCCAGGGTCCATTTGTTCTTTGAAGCTACTTCTGGGAATTGTGACAGCTTATGTGGTGGTTACCCACTCCAGTTTTCTTGCCTGGAGTATCCCAGGGATGACAGAGCCCAGTGGGCTGCCGTCTGTGAGGTCGCACAGAGTCGGACACGACTCAAGCGACTTAGCAGCAGCAGCATGTGGTTGGTATGGTCTGGTCATCCCGTAGTTAACTTCTTCCACCTGAGGTTTCAGTATCTATAAAGACGATTCACTGGATATGGCTCAGAATATTATCTATCACCCTTGACTGTGCTTAATGACTACATTATTAGAATTTAGTCTCCTTTGACTGTTTTCCTTTGTTTACACATTTCTTACTTCTCTGATTTTCTTTGACTAAGGTTTTCCAAAAGGCAGGCAGAAGATGTAGGGGTTGGGAGGGCAAAGACCATAGGGTCCTGCTCTGTTTCAGTATCTTGCAAAGCCAAGCCAAGCTGTGTTCTGTGCCCATTAGAAAGTGTGGGTCACATTGTGCTGTGCCTTGGATCAAGCAGATGAAATTTATTTCTTACAGCAGGTGGGGAGCCGCTAAAGATATTTGAGCATGGTACTGCTATGACTGTAACGGTATCTGATAGGGTTTTGTGGGCAGGTGGATATAAGAGTGATTGGAACTAGAAAGACCTCTGAGAAGGCTATTACAATTTTCAAACAGAAATTTATCAGTGCCTCTCTGTGTACTGACCACTTCCATTCATACTGTGAGTGATAGCATGTGGAATGCTGATTTTGTACATGATCAACTCTTCTGTGTGTTCTCTTACCTGCCCTTTGTAAATATTTTCTTTGCAAGATACACATTACTTTTAAGCTGTGCAATTAAATCCTGAAAATTAACAAGCAGCAAGAAGAAAAAGTAATCTTCTTATGTTAAGGTCTCCTGGATCATGTTATCACTGTAAACTCATGTTTACTAAGTATCTAGGGGAAATGTATGAACTCTACTGACTTTAGCATTATCAATTAACCAAAAGCTAAATATCTGCAGTCATAAGGAACCAAGATCTTAATACCATAGGAATAAAAAGTCTATGCTTTCTTGCACCAGCAATATACCTCCATTAGTAAAGGGAATAAAGAGCTCCATTAGTACAGAGAAAATGCTATTTTAATATATTAATGGAATTTGAGGTTCTTTCTCATGAAACTAGCTCTTTCCTTCATTCCCAGCCATATAGCAACCAAATGCTTATTTGTTGAAGTCAGTAATAATGAAATTAGCATCAGTGTGTGTTAGCTGTACTTCAGACATTGTTCTAAGAATTTTAAAACATCAATCATTTTATTTTTGCAACAATTTTAGGAGGTTCTATTATTAACCTTATTTAGAGATTTATAAGTAGGAGCACAGAGACAAGTTAAGTAACTTGTTTAAGATCACAGAGCTACTCAGAGATGGAGCTGAGATTTGAACCCATTCAGTTGGGTTCAACAGAGGAGGCAATGGCAACCCATTTCAGTATTCTTGCCTGGAAAATCCCATGGGCGGAGGAGCCTGGTAGGCTGCAGTCCATGGGGTTGCTACAAGTCAGATACGACTGAGCAACTTCACTTTCACTTTTCATTTTCATGCACTGGAGAAGGAAATGGCAACCCACTCCAGTGTTCTTGCCTCGAGAATCCCAGGGATGGGGGAGCCTGGTGGGCTGCCGTCTATGGGGTCGCACAGAGTCAGACACAACTGAAGCAACTTAGCAGCAGCAGCAGTTGGGTTCAAATTCTTACTGCATTGCCTTCCTTCCAACAGAATTCTTCTTAGTAATTTTTATTTGGCTTCACCATGTACTGTATCATTTTCTGATACAGTGTCAATACTGGTGTACTCCCATCCTGCCTGGCTCACTTGGTAGGAGCAATAATCAAGCATAACTGCAAAAAGAGAAAGCGAGAGCAAAGGGACGAGAGGCACAGAGGAAGAAAAAGGCGTTGGTTGGTTGGTTTAGTCGCTATCTGTCCTACTCTTTGTGACCCCATGGACTTAGCTTGCCTGTCTCTTCTGTCCATGGGATTTCCCGGTCAGGGAAATCAGTACTGGAGTGGGTTATTTCCTTCTCTGGGGGATCTTCGTTACCCAAGGATCAAACGCTTGCCTCTTACGTCTCCTGAACTGGCAGGCGAATTCTTTGCCTCTGAACCACCAGGAAGCCCCCGAGAAAGGCATAGGTAATTGTTAATATAAGTAATGAAACCCATTCTTCAATGCAATTAAAAGTTTGGATACAATATTATTTTGTAACAAAATGTATGTTCCAAAAATTAAAATAGGTAGAAAAACGGATTCCTGAGTGGTTAACTTACTAGTCCAAGGCCATGTGCTGTCCTAACTCATGAGAGCTTTCAGTCTTAATGCCATATTTTGATAAACGTGACATGGGGAAAAAAAGCTCCTTAGAGAACTCTATGTGTGCGTGGGCCTTTAGGATGATTTCATTGTTTGTCATTAGAGCATGGGAATGATCATTTATTTTGTTGGGTTTACTTTGTTTTTTATCAAAGTTGCAAATTCATGTTGTCTACACACATTCTGTAAGTCTTCAGGTGAAAAACAGCATCACCCCTTTCTCACTCCAAATTTCCCTTTCCCCATGCTAAGTGGTTGCCGTGTGCCTGACTCTGAGGCCTCATGGACTACAGTCCTCCAGGCTCCTCTGTCCATGGGATTTCCCAGGCAAGAACACTGGAGTGGGTTGCCATTTCCTCCTCCAGGGGATCTTCCCGACCTGGGGATCAAACCCATGGCTCCTACGCCTCCAGCGTTGCAGGCAGATTCTTTACCACTGAGCCACCACCCATTCCTCAGAGGTAACCAATTTTTTCAACTATTAAAAAAAATAAAAAACATTAACTTTACTATTCTCTCCATATCTTTAAATAACATGCTTTTTCTCTGTACTCTTTGCTTTTTCAACTGCAAACATTAAGTGTTGACATCTTACTGTGGAAGATGATTCAGCTTGATCACACACACATTTCCCATGTCCTGTCCTTCCAACTCTGTTATATCATCATTTTGGTTAGATCTGTACTCTGTGTGCCTCGCAAATTGCATTGCTTCTTGGTTCTTTTCAGTGCTTGCTTGAATTCAACCTCTGTGTCTGCTGATTCATATTGCTTGTTCTATTTGGCAGGTGGCAAAATTGTGTGGCTATCAGCTTATATCCCATTTTATTTATCTTTGTATGCTTATGTCTTTACACATATCTCCTTGCTGAGGGATATGTGTTTGTGGAAGGGATGGTAAATGTGTTCAATATGGCCTTTTCCCAGGTGTCCTTTTATTTACATAGTATCCATTAGAAATCTGGGGCAAAACTATAATACAGTTTTCACTTACACAGGATCAATGCCTTGAGGATAATCAGAACTCTGAGTCAGGTAAATAAAGACAGTAGAAAATGAGCTGTGTATTTTATAAAATGGATTTAGAATGTGGAGAATTCTGCCATGGTGCCAAACTTGTTAAGTGGCAATAATTCTTTCATAAAAGGTGGTTTGGTTTGTAACACAATGTGAAAACAGCTCAAAGACTGATAATTTGGAAATATTTTTTATAAAGTGGATTAAAATTTTGTTCACATGATTCTATACCTCCCTTCTATACAGATAGCGAGTGATACAGTTAAAAACCATGAAGCTGAAATTGATAATCTCTCTTCTAAACTGACTCAAAGAGATGCCATATTCAATATAAAAGATGAAAGATATTAGTGTAGAAAAGACTGGAGTTTATAATGCTTATGGCAAAGCATTGATTATATTTGTTAAATTCTCAGTTCAGGTAGATAAATAAATTTGGATTAAATATTCAGTTATTTTGAGGATTTCCTGAAAAAGCAATACTTCTTGGATACTCGCAAGTTATAGTTATGAATCATTTGAAACTATCAAGATTGCACATATTTTACTTTCTTTTAATGACAGTTGTAACTTTTGGTATGTTGAATTTGGACATTCATATTCTAATACATTATGGTTACACATTTTAAATATTGTAATGTTCTCAGATTTTCCCCTTTAAATGTTATAATATTGTTTCCTGGCATAAGCTAAAAATTTTGAAAAAAAACATAACATTTCAAGAATTTTTTTTCCCCCCAGGGACAAATATGTCTGCAGAACTCATTCATATTTAGATAAAATTTTCAGTCATTTATCACCTATAGGGCAATTAATTTATCCATTTATCTAGTATTTATTGAAAATATTCAACGTATGACATATCTTCATTGACCCTATCAATGCAACGAATGGCATCACTGTGGCCTTCAGGGAACTTTGAGTCTAAGAGAAATGCCATTGTTGATGTTCTTTTAAAGTAAAACCTGGAAAACTATATTTTCTGTTTTTACATTTCTAAGAGAATATTAATACACAGAGGAAACAGCGTTGAAGACTTCAGTCTGTGGACTTTGAGGCTGCTGCTGCTGCTAAGTCGCTTCAGTTGTGTCCGACTCTGTGTGACCCCGTAGACGGCAGCCCACTAGGCTCCTCTGTCCCTGGGATTCTCCAGGGACATTTCCTTCTCCAATGCATGAAAATGAAAAGTGAAAGTGAAGTCACTCAGTCGTGCCCGACTCTTCGCGACCCCATGGACTGCAGCCTACCAGGCTCCTCCGTCCATGGGATTTTCCAGGCAAGTGTACTGGAATGGGGTGCCCTTGCCTTCTCCGGGACTTTGAGGCTACTCAAGCTTTAATCCCTAGCTTTGGCAGTTGCTGCTTCCCTGATGAGTCAGTTGGTAAAGAATCTGCCTGCAATGTAGGAGATCCAGGTTCGATCCCTGGATCAGAAAGATCCCCTGGAGAAGGGAATGGCAACGCACTTCAGTATTTTGCCTGGAGAATTCCATGGACAGAGGAACATGATTGACATTTCTACAGGCATGAATATCCTATAGGTTCATTGTTAAGATTAAATAATTTAATATATGCAAAAGAGTAGATGTATAATAAATCTTAACAGTTTCTTTTTTTTCATTGATTTTGGCATATGCAGTATTCTCAATATAGCATTAGCTCCCTAGGTAGAGAATCGCCACTAAAGTGCCAATAATTTCCATGAGACGACTGCAAATATTTTGAAAAAAAAACTTCAAACTAAAAGGGACTTCTGCAGTGATGTAATCCAGCTCCTTTGTAATTACCTGTCTCAGTCACACAGCTAACTGAATGAAAGAGAGGACAGAACAGAACTCCGATTCCTAAATTTTATGCTCTTCAACCTTTAAAATATAAAAGATATGAAAAATAATTTTTAAATAATGGTCAATTGAAAATAAAGTCAAAATAATTTGGGCATTTCAGGTAACAGTTTGAAATTAATGTCTTGCTGTGTAGTAGCTTTGGAGATTTAAATGATGGAAAAGAATCCACCAGATGTTTGTCTATTCTTTCTGAGCTCCATTTTGAATTTGTTGTGGTTGATACTGAACGTTCACTCCCAGTGCCTTGTGTTGTTAAATCAGAAACCATAAACAGCACCAGAAAACAACTTCTGATCTTACTGCCCTTGTCTAACTCAGTTGATAGTTAGCTGCTTGCAGAATTGTTCTCTTTGATACCCTTTCTCTAATCTGTTCCACCTGAGAAGAAAAATGCTCTACCTGTTTCTGTTCAAATCAGATACCTGCGTGAGAAAAGGAAAAAAAAAAGGCACAATGAACTGTAAGAGCACCTGTTTCTGAGGGGCTGTAATGATTTGGAGAGTAATGAAATGCTACCTAATTGGAGCTTCCTCCTAGCAGCTTTTAGACACAGACCACAATAAGCTATAGCTTGAAGAACTTTCTACAACAAACAGAGATGGAATCTGTCCATTGTCAGGGCACTCCCTGAGTCAGGCTAGGTCTTAACACGATCACAAAACAGAATCTTTTGTAAAGATGGAACTCTTATCGTTGCCTCTTTCCCTGGAAGGTGTTAGGGGAACACCATCCCCTGAAAGGAGCCAGACATCTGCTTCTTCAGTCCCCAAGCCTGTCAAGTTGTTCTGATTTCAGTTAAGTTGACAGGCCTTTGGATTTGGGGACCCCCTTTCTCCCTTGCTTTTGTGTCTCACTCGAATCAAGGAAAGTAGCTTCCATTGTGTGGGTATCTAAATCTAAATCACAGTGAAATAAGCCCATGCTGGGGCAGGTTAAACATTTGGCCTTTAGGGCTCTATCCAATTCTCATTGCTTGCTATAGAGCAGCCAGAAAAATGCCGATTTACGAGGAGAATAAAAGAAAGGTGGTCTCCATGGTCTTGTTTCATCCTGCAAAGCCATGATTTTTCAGATGCCTTATGGATGAATTCCCTTTTTAAAGACGAATTCTCACCCCTTCCGTTGGAGTTCTCTCATCCTTCAGATCTGGGGACAGCTTAGGTTTTGCTCTTCATTTTCTCGAGACCCATACTTGATCAGAATTGAATGATCCTCTTTGGATGCATATGTATTATATTATCTGTCATGCATTTTCTCTCTGCAATGAGTTGAAATAAAAGCAATTATCCTATGACTTCCCTCTTTTATTCCTCTCCTGGACTTTCTGAGTACAACTAATCAGAACGAAGCCGACATTAGCATTTTCCGCAGCAGACACTGAGCCAGCGTAGAGGCTCCTTTGAAGGAAAGAGCGTGATTGCGGCTCTCATGTTGCTGTCATTCTTTTGAGGGAGTAAGAAATAAATGAGAAACCACCAATTCTCACAGGGAAGGTACTTTCAGACTTTTCGGTTGATGGTTAAAGTACTCTATTGCTCTCTCAAAACGTACACACTACTAATCTCACTTTGATGGCTGACATGTAAAATACACCGTGCAACTGGCGAGGGAAACCATTTTGAATAAAACAGAATGATACCAGTGAAGGCTCAATGATTATGAAAACTGTTTCTGGAGCTCTTTTCCCTTCATTGTTCAGATTTATTTGGTCTTGCACTGTCCCATGTACATTAATTGTTGGCTAGGAATTTCCTTGTACAACGCGTGAGGGTCCTTGTAAGCTGGCTGTTGGGAAAATGATTACAAGACCGTTGACTCTCGTTCTCTCTGCACGTGGGGGTGGGGAGTAAGCTGATGTAAAGAGCTTTTAGTGTGTCATAGTGGAATGAATTATGTCTGAACCCATGCCTCCCTCATCACCTTTTTATCTTGATATGTAAGGTTCCCTATTTCTAGCAGCGGGCATAAGGCTTGCAGGAGGCCCTCAATATGGTATGTTATATGCTTCTTTGTGGCAGAAATACGAACAATACATATAATGCTTACACAGACAGATACACACACACACACACTTTATTTATTGACAGACTGTGTGGCAGGCCTTACATGTCAGTGAATTCATGACATATCTGTCTCTTTCCATTCGTACAGTGGTTCTGTTCCTTCAATTAACAAGTATGCCAAGGGTACCTATTCTGAGGAAGGTATTTGTATTCTCCTTTAATGTGAGAAGACTTCAACCCAAGATGATTAAATTTTTTGCCTGAGTGATTGCAAAATCCTGCATTCATGCCTCTTACTCTTAATTACATCATGGTGCAATTCCACCTCCCTGCCGCCTCTGACTGGGTACCAGAGCATCTCAGGCTGATCAAGACATAGGCTTCTGATACATGACCTTGAGCACATGTCGCTTCACTGCTCACAGATGCAAATGCAGAACTTTCATAGATCTGGTATTTTCAAATATTTTTGCATCATCCAATGTATAAAGAAAGCGATTTGAAAGGCCACTTAGCTGAAGTAGGACTGAGATCCAGGGCCCAGACGTTGACTTCTGACAAAGGTGCATTTCCTCATCTTGAATCAGAACCAGCTGTTGGTCAACTTGGTTCTTTCCTATGTTTTTCCTTTTGAATGTTTGGATGCATTCTAAGTTGTTCAGTCATGTCCGGCCCTTTCTGACCCCTTGTACTGTAGCCCACCAGGCTCCTCTGTCCAGTGGGGTTCTCTAGGTGAGAATACTGGAGTAGGTTGCCATGTCTTCCTCCAGAGAATCTTCCCAGTCCAGAAATTGAACCTGCATCTGTTACATCTCCTGCAAATGGCAGGCAGGTTCTTACCACTAGTGCCACCTGGGAAGCCCTTTGAGTATTTAAATACCTATAAAGTGAACTTACCTAGTTTTTGCTGGACAGTTAGTTGTGCTATGATATATGCGTGTTTTAAAAGTTATTGTGCCATAAAAAATTATGTAATAAAACTATAGGGATGATTGAACAGAATGAACTCAGGGCCACAGGACTCAAAACCTGTCACTGAAACCTTGTGAAGCTAAAGAAGATCAACCACCCCAGCTCCTCAAAGGCAGGGACCTGCCCTGATAGTCCCTTCCTGACCCTGTATATAGCCATCAGTTTCTGACTGTCATAGTGGTTGAATGATGTGTAAGGAGACAGTTATTACAGATAAAGTTTCCATTGCTATCTCTTTCTTTTCTTGTCATCCTCTAAGACCTTGAAAACCAAGCTCCTGCCTTGCTTGCTCCCCAAATTTCATTTATAGACAATTCAACCTAAATTCTTAATAGCTGATAACTAAAAATCTCAGGCGTTGCAGCTAGCATCAGTGAGAATGATCGCCATTTAGCAGGCATCAGGTGAAGTTCTTTATAATCATTACTTCATTTCACCCCCACAACAACATAGGAGGAATCGATGATTACTCTCCATCTAGCAGATGCATAAAAGTTTAGAGAGGTTTAGGAATTCATTGCAAATCTGTAGAGGAGATCAATAGCTGATTTGAAGGTTAAAACTCTGAATCGCTTGCTCCTTGACTGATGCGCACAGAACACTTCACTAAGCCCTGCTGCTTCCTGAGTGGAGTCCTGGGTAACAAGCATAACCCAAGATGTCTTCGTTTACCTGTGTACTGACCCTATTCACTTCCCACTTGTAGCTCTTTTTGCCAGCTTGGATGTCTTTTTTCCTTCTCCCTTCCATTTCTCCTGCCACCAGCCTATCTTTCCTAACCAGATATCTAAGGTTTCTGGGCTTGAGCTTCAGATGAACAGCACCATTTGTCACTGTGTCTAGCCTGTCTGACTTGACCCAAGAGTCACCTCTGCCACTAAGTCTGACCACCTTGTACCTAGCTGGACCGGGACTGGGTTCTCCCGTTAAGGGAGCTGAGGCCTGACTTTGGGCCACTCTTCCTCCAAAGGCCCTTGCCTTATACCTACTCCTTGACTCTTTAATGAAACGTCATTTTTGAACGTGAAATAAGGTTCATCTCCTCTCAGATATTAGTACTTCCCTACCTGGGTTGCCCCTGAATCTTAGAAACAGCCCAAGAGCGCTCATGTTTCAAGTAATGTGAAATGAAGGCAAAGTCTTTTTCTTTTTCTCAGGAACCTCTCACTTTCCAACCAGAGTCCAATTCTAGTATCAGAGTTTATTTGCTCCCCACTGCAGTTCCAGGAGCCAGACAGATACCCCCCTGCAGGTAGGTAAATACTATAAGTCTTCAAGTAGGTTCAGTATTTTTTCCTCCCCTTTATGTTGGGAGATATTGAACTTTGAACAAATTTGCACTGAATTGTTCATCACTACAGGGACATTTATTATCTTCGCTATTTCTGTTTTCAAAACCAGGACACCTACTGCCCCTTCACACTCAAAATGATAGCTGTCACACTGTCACAAGTAGAATTAATGAGCATCATCAGGTTGATTTGGGAAAGGCTGGAGCAGGGACAAGATAATTGTGTCATCGACAGTAAGAATGGGAGATCGAAGCGAATGAGTTAATTGATTTGTATGCCAAACCAATCTTTTAGAATTCAAATACTTCTCAAGATTTAGGAAAGGATGGTCAATTTTTCTTGGCAGTATACCGTGTTTTCTGCTGCACAGAGTAATTGTGTGACAAACTGTCTATCCTCTCTGAGAAAAAGACTTTGCTGCCTTCAAATTGCTCTCTCATGTACAAGTTAGATTTTTGCATTGCTATTATTCCTCTTCTTTCTATTAGGACCTGAGACTTAAAAGAAAGTCTTATTCTCTGGGTGATTGTTTTGGTCAGTGTTTTAGTGTAAAATGACTCTTTTGAGGTATTCAGGAAAGAGGGCAAGCAAACTTTTCAAGCAAAACTAAATAGCAACTCAAGTGTTGGGAAAAGGGGGCATGGCTGAAATGTACCATCTACACAAGGCATCTCTCCTTTTGTCTCTATTTTATACCTTCAAAATAATTATGCACTGCAAGTTATTTTCTGGGACAGAGAGACTCCCATAATGTACTTTTAAATGCCCTGAAGAAAAAAAAGGCTGTGTGTCAGAATCTAATTGACAGAGAAAAATTGTTTTTATGTTGTCTTTGTGCATTGACAGCCAACACTTAGGTTTTTTTTTTTTTTTTTTTTGAAAGGAAATGAGTGCGTGTTTTTATGCTCAGAAAATGCTATTTCCTCCCTTCTTGTAAAATGAGTGCTTTTTGGACAAAAAATTATTGCCTGTGTCTACAGACTCCCCAAAGCACAGAATCTTGGTTGACTGATACAATAACAGACTTCCTGCTTTGTAAAGTAAGTCCTATTGAATATTCCAATATCCTTCTTTCATTAAAAGGAAACTGGGAGGTCATCTTTCCTCCCCTTAATTTTACAGATAGATTAAAAAAAAAAATTGAAACCTCGAGAAAGTTGTCAACTTGCCGGAGTTCTTGCAGCTCTTTACAGGCTGATTGGACTATGCCATTGTCACTTTCTGTGAAAAAGTGGAAATGTTAGTTGCTCAGTCATGTCAGACTCTTTGCAACCCCATGGACTGTAGCCTGCCAGTCTTCTCTGTCCACTGAATTCTTCAGGCAAAAACACGAATGGGTTGCCATTCCTTTCACCAGGGGATCATCCTGACCCAGGGATCAAAACCGGGTCTCATGTATTGAAGAGGGATTCTTTACCATCTGAGCCACTAGGGAAACCCTACTTCTTATTATATTCTTTCTGTGAACCTCCATATACATATGGGCTTATAACTGTTAAATAAAATTTGCCCCTTGAAATTTTGCATTTTAATCCCAAGTTGGAATCAAGACTGCTGGGAGAAATATCAACAACCTCAGATGTGCAGATGATGCCATCCTAGTGGTAGAAAGTGAAAAGGAGTGAAAGAACCTTTTGATGAAGGTGAACGAGGGGAGTGAAAAACTGGCTTAAAACTCAACATTCAAAAAACTAAATCATGGCATCTTGTCCCATCACTTCATGGCAAATAGATAGTGGAAAAATGGAAGCAGTGACACACTTTATTTTCTTGGGCTCCAAAGTCACTGCAGACAGTGACTGCAGCAGTGAAATTAAAGGATGCTTACTCCTTGGAAGAAAAACTATGACATACCTATACAGCGAATTAGAAAGCAGGGACATCACTTTGCCGACAAAGGTTTGTATTATAGTCAAAGCTATGGTTTTTCCAGTAGTCATGTATGGATGTGAGAGTTAGACCATAAAGAAGGCTGAGTGCTGAAGAATTAATGCTTTCAAACTGCTGGAGAAGTCTCTTGAGAGTCCCTTGGATAGCAAGGAGATCAAACCAGTCAATCCTAAAGGAAATCAACCCTGAATGTTCATTGGAAGGATTGATGCTGAAGCTCCAATACTTTGGCCATCTGATGCTAAGTGCCAATTCAATGGAAGAGCCCCTGATGCTGGGAAAGATTGAGGTCCAGAGGAGAAGGGGACAGAGGATGAGATGGTTAGTTGGCACCACCAACTCAATGGACATGAATTTGAGCAAACTCCAGGAGATGGTGAAGGACAGGGAAGCCTGGGGTGCTGCAGATCCTGGGGTTGCAAAGAGTTGGACACGATATAGAGACTCAACAGCAGCAATATCTTCCTACTGGTGAAATGCCCTGATACAGCCCCAATTCTGGATTAAGGAGACATCAAAGGAGGCTGGAGATATTCTTTAGGAAATATCCCAGGGCTTGCCCAAAAGTGGGATTATGAAGATTAAGAAAAACAGAATTCTCAAGATGAAGTCAATCCCTTATACCTTTCTTGCGTTACCTCCATTCAGTTATCCCCACTATCTTGGGCCAGTTTCATGGGGAAATTTATGACTGCCAGACCTTTTCAGTGAAGGGGGGAAAAAAAGTACTATTGCCATTTCAACTTGTCAGTTAGTTCAGTTGCTCAGTCATGTCCAACTCTTTGTGATTCCATGGACTTCAGCAGGCCAGGCCTCCCTGTCCATCACCAACTCTCAGAGTTTACTCAAACTCATGTCCATTGAGTCGGTGATGCCATCCAACCATCTCATCCTCTGTCTTCCCCTTTTTGTCAGAGATATACTAAACATCACTGATTTTATTCTTAAATATGTTTTGTCCTACATTGAAAATCTGATTTTAACTATCAAAATTACTGCTTATTTGCTTTATCCTAATATACTGGTAAAGTGTGAATTGAGAGATTGGGATTGACATATATACACTACTATGTATGAAGTAGGTAACTAATGAGAACCTACCATATAGCCCAGGGAACTCTGCTCAATGGTATGTGGCAGCCTGGATGAGAGGGAAGTTTGGGGGAGAATAGATCCGTATATATGTATGACTGAGTTGCTTTGCTGTGCACCTGAAACTATTGCAACACTGTTAAGGACTATACTCCAATATAAAACAAAAAGTTAAAAATATAGAAAATGTATCTATATATTAATAATATACATATTTTCATATTTATATCAATAAGATTAAATTTACTATATATTTTAAGTTAGAAAATACATAAACTAACATGAAGCATCAATTTCAATATTACTAACACCAATTAATTGTTGAGTGCAGCTTGAAATTTCCTTCTAGCTTTTTATTACTGTTGAGTACATTCTATTGAGGATGGACAATTAAGTACTGTTAATTGAAATATCTTTTTGTTTTTCTCTGAGGTGGTTGGCTATTAATTTGTTATACATTAGGTTTGCTTGTTTTGTTTTAGTTTCAATTTTATGGCTTGCTTTTTTGTTCATTTCAATTAGATTTTAAAATTTTAAAACACCAAAATGGTCTCCTAACTAGAGCTATAAAAAAAGGTGCACTGCATTTTTCCTACAGTATATATTGTATGTAATCATTATTAATTTCTGGATTATCTTTTAGGGTTTTGTGGTTGTAGCAATTGTTATTACAAGGATGTATATATCACATTTGATCTTTTTCTTCCTTTTCTTATTAAACATAGCTTGCAATTTCCATTTTCCTGCACCACATTATATTCACTTGACAGTTTGCTGTTGTTCAGTTGCCGAGGTGTGTCTGACTCTCTGAAGCACCATGGACTGCAGCACATTGCCTCCTGTATGGTATTATGGGCCTCTGTCCATAGTTCTTTGGGTACAGTGTTTCCTAGACCTAATCCCTTGAATCTATTTGTCACTTTCTCTGTATAGTCATAGGGGATTTGATTTAAGTCATACCTGACTGGCCTAGTGGTCTTCCCCACTTGACAATATATTCTGAAAATTATTCATACTAGTATAGAGAGATCTTTCCTGATCTTTTTTGTTGGCAGGGTGTGAAGTTGTTTTGATTTTCCAAAACTTATTCCACCAACTCTTTATTAATCATCATTTGATAGATTTCCAGCTTTTGCCCATTACAGATAATAATGCAATGAATAATCTTTTCCCAGTGTCACTTTCTATTTATAGAATGTGCCTTTGGGATAGATTTCTAGAAATGGGGTTGCTGGATGAAAAAGAACATTGATCTGTAGTATTGCTAGGAGTTGCCAAATTCTTCTCAAAGGGGGAATTATTTTGTATTCCACTAGTAATGTATGAAAGTGAGTTTTTCTAAAAGGGTTGACAACCCAGTTTATAGTCATTTTAAATTTGCCAGGCTGATATGTGAAAGGTGATAATTCAATTTTATTTTGTTTTTTAAAAATCAAGTGCAGTGAGCATCGTTTTATATGTTTATATATGATGATTTAAGGCTCGTTTTGAAGTTCAGATTTTTTAAACAGAATAGGGTTAGTTGTTGTTCAGTGGCTAAGTCTTTGAGACTCCATGGACGGCAGCATACCAGGCTCATCTGTCCTCTACTGTCACCTGGAGTTTGCTCAAATTCATGTCCATTGAGTCTGTGATGTTATCTAACTATCTCATCCTCTACCACCCCTTCTACTTATGCCTTCAGTCTTTCCCAGCATCAGGGTCTTTTCCAGTGAGCTGGCTCTTTGCATAGGTGGAGTTTGGCTCCAATGCCAAAGCAATGGACTTCAGCATCGGTCCTTCTAATGAATATTCAGGTTTGATTTCCTTTAGGATTGACTGATTTGACCTCCTTGCTGCCCAAGGGACTCTCAAGAGTCTTCTCCAACACCACAGTTTGAAAGCATCAACACTTTGGCACTCTTTATGGTTCAGCTTTCTTTATGTATGGTTCAAATCTCACATCCATAGCTTTGACTATATGGAACTTTGTTGGCAAAACAATGTCTCTGTTTTTTAATATGCAATCTAGGTTTATCATAGCCTTTGTTCCATGGAGCAATTATCTTTACTTTCATGGCTGAAATCTCCACCTGCAGTGATTAGAACTCTACAACAGACTGGTTCCAAATCAGGAAAGGAGTACATCAAGGCTGCATATTATCGCCCTGCTTATTTAACTTCTATTGAGAGTACATCATGAGAAATGCTGGGCTGGATGAAGCACAAGCTGGAATCAAGATTGCCGGGAGAAATATCAATAACCTCAGATATGCAGATGACACCACCCTTTTGGCAGAAAGTGAAGAAGAACTAGCCCCTTGATGAAAGCAAAAGAGGAGAGTGAAAAAGTTGGCTTAAAACTCAACCTTCAGAAAACTAAGATCATGCCATCTGATCCCAGCACTTCATGGCAGATAAATGGACAAACAATGCAAACAGTGACAGACTTTATTTTGGGGGACTCCAAAATAACTGCAGATGGTAACTGAAGCCATGAAATTAAAAGATGCTTACTCCTTGGAAGAAAAGTTATGACCAACCTATACAACATATTAAAAAGTCAAGACATTACTTTGCCAACAAAGGTCCGTCTAGTCAAAGCTATAGTTTTGCCAGTAGTCATGTGTGGATGTGAGAGTTGGACTGTAAAGAAAGCTGAGTGCCAAAGAATTGATGCTTTTGAACTGTGGTATTGGAGAAGACTCTTGAGAGTCCCTTGGACTGCAAGGAGATCCAAGCAGTCCATCCTAAAGGAAATCAGTCCTAAATATTCATTGGAAGGATTGATGCTAAAGCTGAAACTCCAATACTTTGCCCACCTAATGTGAAGAACTGACTCATTTGAAAAGACCCTGTTGCTGGAAAAGATTGAAGATAAGAGGAGAAGGGGATAACAGAAGATGAGATGGTTGCACGACATCACTGATTCAATGGACATGAGCTTGAGCAAGCTCCGGGAGTTGGTGATGGACAGGGAAGACTGGCGTGCTGCAGTCCATGGGGTCACAAAGATTCGGCCATGACTGAGTGACTGAACAGAACAGAAAGCTTCACAAGAATATAATCCTTATTTGTGAATTAAAAGCAGTTGCACTTTATATTATAAAAAATATGAGTATATCACCTAAAGAAATAAAACTGCTAAATCACTGAACATTTGAAAAATATGTAGAAGTGAAGACAGTCATATCATCTAGAGCTAACATGTTTTGGAATATTTTCTTTCAGCCTTTTTCTATTCTTCTGAAACATTGTCCATAATATTTTTTTTATTTTACTAGACTTAATTTTAGAGCACTTTTAGTATTAAAGAAAAATTGAGAAGAAAAAGAGTTCTCCTTATTTCCCATGGAATATCTTTTCATTTGCTTAGATCTTTGATTTCTTTCATTTAATTTTTGTAGTTTTTCTCACTTAGATCATGTATATATTTTGTTAGAACGATACCTAAATACTTGAGCTTCTGTTGTTAGTATGATTTGAGTTGCTTTTCAATTTCTAATTGTTCATTGATGGTATTTGCGAAAGCAAATTTACTTTTGTATGTTACCCTTGCATCTTGAAAACTTGCCATTATCACTTACTGGTTCCAGAAACCTTTGTAGATTCTTAGGATTTTTTTACATAGATAGCCAAGAAATTACAGAAAGAAGAGGTTTTATTTCTCCCTTTCTAATATGTATACCTTTTCTTTTCTTACTACATTAGATAGGGTTTCCAGTACAAAACTGAATAGGAGTGGTGAGATTGTTTTTGCCTTGTTTCTATTCTTTGGGAAGATCATCTACTTCAGTTCAGTACAGTTCAGTTGCTCAGTCGTGTCCAACTCTTTGCGACCCCATGAATCGCAGCACGCCAGGCCTCCCTGTCCATCACCAACTCCTGCAGTTCACTCAGACTCACGTCCATCGAGTCTGTGATGCCATCCAGCCATCTCATCCTCTGTTGTCCCCTTCTCCTCCTGCCCCAATCCATCCCAGCATCAGAGTCTTTTCCAGTGAGTCAACACTTCACATGAGGTGGCCAAAGTACTGGAGTTTCAGCTTCAGCATCATNTGTTTTCATTCTTTTTTTTTTTTCAGTTTTTAAAGTTTTATTGACATATCTTCAAGCTCATTGAGTTTTTTCACCAGTTGTGTTTAGTTTCCAGATGAGCCTGTCAAAGAGCAGTCTTCATTTCTGTGACAGTGCTTTTGGATTCTAGCGTTTCCTTTTGTTTCTTAGTGTTTCCATCTCTCTGTTTACACCACCCACCTGTTTTTGCATCTAGTCCAGTTTTACCATCTGAGACTTTAGTATACTAATGAGAATTATTTTAAATTCATGGTCTGATAGTTCCAAAATTGTTGCCGTATCTAAGTTTTGTTCTGAGGCTTGCTTTTTCTCTTCAACTTGCATTTTGGCCATTTATTATATCTTTTTTTTTTTTTTAAATTGAAAGCTGGACATGATGTATTGAGTAAAAGGAGATTAGGTAAATAGAATTTTTATGTGAGGCTTTGTTATGGTTAGTAATTCAGGGTGTGTTTTATTCTTTGCTGTAGCTATAGCCTCAGATAATAAAATTTCCTTTAATGTCCTTATTTTTATCTCACTGCTGTCTTTGACTTTCCCTAGAGACTTTTTCTTAAATAGAGCTTGAAACTTGCTTTTCTTTTAGCTGTAATCCCCTCTTATACAGAAGCCTATTGGCAGGTGGTAAGGTGTGGGTAAAGGGAAAGTATATTTTATAATCCCTTGATTGCCGCTGCTGCTGCTAAGTCGCTTCAGTTGTGTCTGACTTCGTGCAACCCCATAGACGGCAGCTCACCAGGCTCCTCTCTCCCTGGGATTCTCCAGGCAAGAATATTGGAGTGGGTTGCCATTTCCTTCTCCAATACATGCATGCATGCTAAGTCACTTCAGTCATGTCCGACTCTGTGCGACCCCTCGGACAGCAGCCCATCAGGCTCCTCTGTCCACAGAATTTTCTAGGCAAAGATACTGGAGTGGGTTGCCATTTCCTTCTCCAAACCCCTTGATTAGGTCTTGGTATTTTAGTGAACCTGTGTGCTTGGGCTGTGACCGTCACAAATACTGCTTAGCTTTCACTTTCAGTAAATAAGGAAATCTACAGGGCCTGGAGTTGTATATTTCTTTCCCTCACTTCAAGGGCTAGAGGGGGCTGGAGTTTGGGTATTTTCTTTCTAAGGTCAGTCTGGGTCTTGGAAAAGCCTAGTGGGTTTGATTTTGGTAAAATAGTTTTTCTTGAGGGTAGGCCCTTTTTAAGGAGAAGAGAAAGCTCTAGGTATAGTTCAAAACAGTTATTTTTTGCTACCCCTGTCAGAAACTTGAGGGGAATTTTCTCTAATCTTTTATCTGAGAATCTGGTAGGACTCCAGGAGGTATTATAAATGTCATGGAAATGTAAGTATCCTTCTAAGGATGGGGCCCCAGAAATTTTAAATTCTCAAGCTAGTCCATGCTCAGCCTCTAGTAATTACTTGAATTTACTGAAAGTGTTTGTATCAATTGCTGGCCCCAATAATACTTCACAGGCAAGATGTGATTTTTTCTATTTGCTTGTCTTTCCAGTTTTCAGTTTGCAGGCAGTATTTCCTCATAACCTTAGTTCTCCAATGGATCTAAGAAATTGTTATTGACATTGTTTTAGCTTTTTTGTGTGTATGTGCACATAAAAGTGAGGACATTCAAGCTCTTCACATGTCTGACCAGAAACCAATGTATGTTACTAATATTTACAAACATTACAAAAAAGATGATAATCTGGTATATTTATTTCTAGTTTTTGTTTTCCTGATATTTTTCATGTTTTTTATTTACAAGAGAAAATCAAAGATATGGAGATTTCAGCACTGCATTTTAACAATTGAGTGAATCTTCTTAATTAAATGATACAAGATTAGAAGAACTTATTTGGAGTGCAAAATTTAAAAATTTTTCTTGCTATCTTATATGTGTATAAATCTGCATGAAATATTCCTAATTGAGATACCAATCGAAACTTTTTCCAACCAAGCACTTTTCAAATATTTTCATATATGTAAATATCCACTAGATCTTGTGGGGGAAAGTCACTTAAATTTTCTGACTTTTCTCAGTGGCAACATCTATATCAATTATATATTGTATGATTTCTCTCTTTATGGGTGCTAACATTCACAGTGTAATGACCAACAGAACCTCCTCTAAAATTATTAGTGATGTTGCTCTGGTAAAATCAAATTAGACTTTGGTTTTAATCTGAACTTCTTAGTGAAGCAATACTCAATTAGTATGACCTCTTTAAAATTCACAGATAACAAAGTCACATCCATTGGATGATTTTTGTTTCATAAAACAATAGATGCATCGGCACTGCTGAAGTAATTTTATTAGAGTACACTGGAAAAATCTGAGTTATAAATGAGGCACATGGAGCCAACATCATCATCACTCTTTAGGGACAAAAGCGCATATGGAAACACTTCATGGATTCATTAAATATCAATCTGAAATAACGTACCATCAATATTGGTAGCTCAAAAATGATAACAGCTGACAGATGGCAACCAATTAGAGCAATTAGCAATTAACTTGTGTGTCCCTGTCCCACCTTCATCCTCCTCCACTTGCTCCNTGATACAAGATTAGAAGAACTTATTTGGAGTGCAAAATTTAAAAATTTTTCTTGCTATCTTATATGTGTGTAAATCTGCGTGAAATATTCCTAATTGAGATACCAATTGAAACTTTTTCCAACCAAGCACTTTTCAAATATTTTCATATATGTAAATATCCACTAGATCTTGTGGGGGAAAGTCACTTAAATTTTCTGACTTTTCTCAGTGGCAACATCTATATCAATTATATATTGTATGATTTCTCTCTTTATGGGTGCTAACATTCACAGTGTAATGACCAACAGAACCTCCTCTAAAATTATTAGTGATGTTGCTCTGGTAAAATCAAATTAGACTTTGGTTTTAATCTGAACTTCTTAGTGAAGCAATACTCAATTAGTATGACCTCTTTAAAATTCACAGATAACAAAGTCACATCCATTGGATGATTTTTGTTTCATAAAACAATAGATGCATCGGCACTGCTGAAGTAATTCTATTAGAGTACACTGGAAAAATCTGAGTTATAAATGAGGCACATGGAGCCAACATCATCATCACTCTTTAGGGACAAAAGCGCATATGGAAACACTTCATGGATTCATTAAATATCAATCTGAAATAACGTACCATCAATATTGGTAGCTCAAAAATGATAACAGCTGACAGATGGCAACCAATTAGAGCAATTAGCAATTAACTTGTGTGTCCCTGTCCCACCTTCATCCTCCTCCACTTGCTCCATGAATTCCTGCAATCCCTGGAAATGTGCCTGAGATCCAGTCTCTGCTACAGACTGTTGGGATAATATGTTTGGGGCAACTATTGGAATGGGTTTGGAGAGAAAGAGCATGTCACTTTTTAACTTTTGCTCAAAATATGATCTAATCTAATTTAAAATACACCCTAAATTTTTTTCCCCTAGAATGAAAGAGTGCTATAAATATTTATAAAACTTTTGAAATATGTATATAGCACATAGTTTCACTATACCAATGGCCCTATAAAGCAGTTCAAGAAAACTTTGCCAAAATTATTTTTTTTCTTAAAAGCAAATGTATAATTGTGAAATATAAGTCCACTACAACTTATTCTAAGACCATCTCTTTTCTTTAGGGTTTCTTAATTGAGCAATAACATTGTTCATTTCATGACAGTCATCACTGACCATTACCAAAATTTGTGTTCATATACTTAACCATAAGACAAATAATTTCCTTAATGTTGAGTTTGAAAAGATGCTGATGCTGGGAAAAATTGAAGGTAGGAGAAGGGAATGGCAGAGGATGAGATGATTGCATGGCATCACTGACTCAATAGACATGAGTTTGAATAAACTCTGGGAGTTGGTAATGGACAGTTGGTAATGGTTTGCTTCAGTCCATGGGGTCTCAAAGAGTCCGACATGACTGAGCGACTGAACTGAACANATGATTGCATGGCATCACTGACTCAATAGACATGAGTTTGAATAAACTCTGGGAGTTGGTAATGGACAGTTGGTAATGGTTTGCTTCAGTCCATGGGGTCTCAAAGAGTCCGACATGACTGAGCGACTGAACTGAACGTTTAAACTGATTTTATAACAGCATTTACAATGATGTTAGGTGTTTCAACTTTGACAACGTAAGCTTCCAGAATATTAACTTCCAAAATCTTTGACAACATAAGATTCCATAAACTGAATGAAAAAAATGAATCATTATTGGAATTAAATGACTTTCTGGCTTGAAGCATCCAAAGTGACTGACATAACATTGGCATTATTTAATTCTTTGCAAAGTTCCCTAAAGAAATTAACATTGGCAAACCTCTCCTTTTAAAGACCATCTTAAATTATTTTGCCATTTTAATTGTCTTCAATTAGTAAATGGAAGAAAAAGAAGTTTAGAGCATGGCCATAGAGAAAGGGGGGAAAAAAGTGCTTTACAGTAATTTGAGCCCAGTACAGTTATTCCCTAAAAAAGAAACAATCTAGGTGACAAAATACAACTCTTTCTCTACTCCAAAGCCATAACTGTATCATCTTGAAGAAGTGGGTGAATTTAAAAATCAGCACAAAGTCTCTGACAAAGCTGCTGTTGTCCAGATGGGCCTTTTTTCTAATTCACATGATGGTTCCGTTTAGTCTAGGTGTTGTTCTGAATACAACAGTGAAGGAAAAACTTTTGAAGGATCAGAATAAAAATTAGCCTTCCTCAAATCATTTCCATTTAGCTCCAAAATACTATATCCCCAGACACCTATGATTAATTTAAATTTTATTTGTATAGCACTATCCTCTAAAGTTCAACCAAGGCTACTCAACATGAAGGATATTAAGGACTTTTCCATCATTTTTGGCTTTTTTTTTTTTTTGGTGTTTTTGATTGTGCTTCCATATGACCAGCTGTAAAGGAATACTATCGGAGAAGTATTTCCTTTAATTTTATGGTATGAGACACTGGTTTGTTGAAGCATGTAATTTTTCCAAATATACCTTTGTTTTTCTTTGGAGGCATCAATTACAAACCTTGTAAACTTATAGGGAATTAGCGTTTCAATAAAGAAACAAAGCATTATCAGCTGTAAACCATTCCAATTAAGTAGTTTTTAGAACTAGTCTTTTCCAAGTCTTTCTTAGTCCAGCATTTAACCTAAGCTACAAGCTACAGATGGGAGGGATACATGAAATTTTGGAAGAGTGAAGAGAGAAGAAGCTTCTTTCTTCTGTTCTTTGGACAAAATTTTGCTTGTTCTTTTTCTGGTTCAGAGAGAAACTGAATAACAGCTAAAGATAATTCATTAACACGAAGAATTCAGCTCTCCAAAAGAATGCCTTTTATGATAAAACAGCTTTTATCTATAGAAGTCCAAAGATTTAAAACATATATATAGGGCTTTTCCAAAACAATGTGAACAGCATGACAGAATATATATCATTAACCAGATAACAGTGGTGTTATCCAAAGTCAGCCCTAGCATAGCTTCCTTACATAAAACACGCAAGATGAGGGCATGATTGTTTTCATTTTCTTCATGTAATTTTGTTCTCTTTTGCTCATGCAAGATTAAAAAAAAAAAACTGAGTTATTTCTCATTCCTTTATTATTTGTGGTAGAGTTATCTTCATTCTGCAAAATAATAATTAAAAAATCCCATATGAATTGAAATGGGATACAAGAGCTCAACAGATGTAGCTGTATCTCTCATATGAAAATAAACAATGTTTTCCTTAATCAATCAGAATGAATAATGGTGATGGGCTTGGCAGTGACTAAATCAGGGCTGCCAGCTCCAGCTACCCAGCGTGATTTTGTCTTTCCAACCAGACTGAAAAATGCTCTCCCTCCTTCATACTGGACGACTTCATTTCCACTCATTCAGTTTAATAAAACTCACCCGGAATTCTGAAAGCTTCGCCTGTCTCATAAAATGTTTACCAGATATCTCTTACAGGGTGGCAGATGTGCTACCATGTTTCATAATAAGAAGAACTCAAGTGGCCAAGTCCACTCTACTGAGGAGGATAATCACATTGATGGGAGGTTGTTTATTGGTGGTCATGCTACAAGGTCACGTGTTTCAGCATTTTTGTTTAAAATTTCATCTAAACTATTGCCTGCGGTGGAACATTGTGGACAACTAGAAGGCTGCCTTTTGTTTAAATCAGCTTTGAGAGTATGATTGAGTTGGTGACACCCCTTAACTTTCTATTTTTAGCAGGAATTCAAATACATTTTTTTTTTGTTTTGATGTATATTTCCACAAGTATTACCATAACAACCCATTGTAAGCACATTAACAAAAAAGGAGGCACTGACCTTCTTTACCAATCTTCCTGTGTGCCTCATAGTTAATTTGGTAAAACCTTCAGAGAATAAGAGGTAAGTGAATAATAAACCTAATTTGTTAAGTATTTGTTTGTGTCTTTGTTATTATAAGACTTTAAATATATTCTAGCTTGAAATAGTTTACATATATTAGATTATTTATTACTCTATTGTTATTCTATGAACAATAACATTATGAATTACATGTTTTATATAATTGTTATTATATAAATAGCTATTATTATTCACAATTCTATTTGCAAGATGAAGAAAACTAAGGCACAGAGATTTCACTTCCTTAACCAAAGTCACACTGCTTGTAAGTGGTGAAGAGAGATTCCATCCTGATTACAGGACTGATGTACCTGATCTCTAACCTAGTTTTGTGCAGATTCATTTTTTTCTTTGTTTGATCTTCTTGAAGTATTCTTTTCTCCTCTTTCTTATGATGGTTCCTGGATCTCAGGGATTATCAAATCTAAGATAAGATTTACATTTCTGTTTTCATGAGTGGTGTTGAGCTGTGAGTGGTGAAGAAAGATGTAGACATAAAAAATTTCCAGTAATTTCCTTCCTGGATTACTAGCAGTGAAGAGAAAGAAAATCAGGCATATTCTTTCTTCTTGAATGCTGTCATGAAGTCACACTTTGGCAGTTCTAGACTAACCCACAAGTAAACTGTGGTTTTCATCATCTTAATCCAGTCTGGAACCATGTTGTTTATTCCTAAAGAGAGGCACTTATTGTGTTATGAAAGACTTTTGCCTGAAATGTCACTAGTGGGCAGAGGGTCTTCTCTGAAAGCCATGTAGCCTGTGGCCATGCAAAAAAGTACACATCCTAGAAGGTGGTCAGTCATTGCCACCTGGTGGTTAAAGTGATTTAACCATCTGTGTAGGTAGAGAAATCAACAATGCCATGGTAGGCTGGTTCACTCAGTTTCACCGACTTTTGGCAGTGGAGACACTTATTTAGTGGCAGATGGTTTTAAATGTTAATCAGAGTTAATTCCTACCCCAAATTCATTTCCAGCTCCCATATTTTTATATCTCCTCTGATTATCTTGCTTTTCTCTGCCTGCTCTACTTTCATAGACTTGGCAAAAGATCTTAACCAAAGCTCTAGAATCAGGAATTTGCACAATGCAGTTCATCCTCAGATAGACTTTATTATTTCAGAAAGTATCTTGATTGCCTGAAGACATATCTACAAATTTTTAAGGACATTATTCAAAGATTTATAGTTTCTGAAGAACTCTGGAATCTGATATAGGAAATGTATTCCTTAAAAATAGCCTGTTGTGATGTGTCAGAAGGCATACGTGTTTTGGGGTCCATAAATGAAAGAGTAATGGGGTAGATAGCTAAATCTAAAATGAATTATTAAATTCTTGATATTAAATAGAGATTGAAAGAGGGGAGAACCAACAGAAAAACGTACAAAACCAGTGTATATAAATTGCAGTCCTTCTGATTTCCTCTAATGGTAATGTGATGGTATATGTAAGAAAGATCATGGTGCTTAAAAGAAAGATATACTTTATTTACAAATACAATAATAAACTAATAAAGTAAATATCCTAGTTAGTTCTTACAGTTTTTTTGCCCCAAGGCAAGAAAAGAGAAATGACTAAAGCCACACAAATGTAATCAGCAATCCATGCCCTTCTTGCCTTGGCTGTTTCCTGTCTCCTTGGTGGTGGAAACATCATGGTAAGTCATGTGTCTCAGATGAAGTCTCTTCTTTAAGGTATGGGAATAACTTAGTCCACGTCTCACTCTTTTTGTGGCAAATTACCACTTTTGATAATGTTCAGTAGCTTTTATTCTGTACTGTGTGGGAGTGTCTATTATTAACCCTGTTCCTTTGCCTTTTCCTTCTAGGAGGGACAGAGTGATGTGAGGAAGTATTTAAAATAAACTCACATTTTCAGTGTTATTAGTAGACATCCCAGAAGCAAGCTTTGAATCATTAAGCCAAACAGACAAACAGATAATATTTTGACAGCAGTTTTCCAGACCATACTTATCTCCTAATCTTGAGCTATGGTTTCACTATCTATCTATCTTTACACACACACACACACACACACACACACATACACACATATATTATAGAACTAGAAAGATTTTACATATATAATATTATAATAAATAATCTTTCTAGCTCTATAATCTTACATAAAAATACAGTAAAGGGGGGTTAAACACCCTCTCCCTTGTTGTCAGCACCACATCTCATTGTACGTTTTATTTCCACAGGATCCCATAAAGACAGCTATGCATCAGCAGGAAAATATACTTCCTGACATTCAAAGTCAATGATGCAGATAATAGGGAACCAGCATCCTCAGTGTGGGATACATACTGTCCTCGGTCCCTGGCCCAGATGTTGGTAACAACCAATAAACTGTATTATACACATATATTAAAAAAGCAGCTTGAAGGAATGGGCTGCTTAGCTTAGATTTATTAGGAGAGATCTTCAACACGCCATATGGCAGCTTGGCTCTTCCAAGCAGCACAGCCTTGGAAAGGAATGGATGGAAGTGTGATGGCAAGTCCCAGCACAAGCATGGATACCCCTCCAGGGAAACAAGTGCTTGGCTGCAGGATTTTTCACCAGTGTGTCACCCATGATACATGTCTCCGTAGTCCATTATGCCTCAATATGTTTTCAATCAGAGCCGGGATCTCCATTACCCCTACTGTTTAGAGAAATCTCTAGACATCTGTAGGACGGGAGATGAGAGGAAGAAAGGGCATGTCTGAGATCCATCATGTTATTTGACCTAGCTTCTGCCTTTTATTGAGACACTTTGTGTAGAAATACAAACTAGAGGATTTGCAACGTTTTTAAAAGCTATTACTCAAGTAAATGGAAAAGTGGCATTGTGTAGGTTGTTTGGAATACCAGAGAGCACAAAATAGATTTTTCTTCTACTTGAAGATGACTGTGTGAGAACTACCTCCCTTTATTAAAACATCATGAGTTCCAAACATAAAGGCTTTTATTCAGTGATCTGTATCAATTGTGTGCTTCCTTTTCATTAGCATGCAAGATGACTTTATCAATATATTAAAGCTGATAGGGAACAGTCACTATGGTATATATGTAGCAACTGCATCTTTGCAAGTTAAAAATTCAAATGTACTTTCTGGACAAAAGGCAGGGCAACTTTTATGGTTTACATTTTTGTAAGTATTTCAGGTCCTTGCTGAGTTCAGGAGCTGGGGTTATTAAAAAGGAATGGCATAACATGTTTTGCAAATGCAAACTCAGTGAATAGAGGCATATTTAAAATTAAGCCATGAGAAGACTCCGCATCACTTTCCTACTAATTCTGCTAAAATGAAAAATTTGAGTCTAATCATGGATAGTAGTGAGCAAACACCATTTGAGGAACATTCTGAAAAATAACCAGCCTGTAATCTGCAGAACTGGCAAGGTCATGAAAGTCGGTGAATGACTAAAGAATTTTTCTGGAGTAAAGGAGATATAAGAGACATGAAAACTAAATAAAATGTAGGTTTCTGAAATGGATCATTTGGCTAATAGAGACATTACTGGGACAGTTGGTAAACTTTAACTGGGATCTGTGGCGAAGATTAAAATAATATATTAATGTAAATATTTTGATGTTGATGGTTGTATTGGGTTATGTAGAAGGTATCCTTTTTGGTAGGATATAGAAAATAAAATATTCAGAAGCAATGGAGTATCATGTTAAAAATTTACTCAAATGATTCTGTAGGAAGTATTCTTACTACTATCGAACTTTTCTCTGAATTACAATTATTTCAAAATAATAAAAATTAAGCTGTCTTTATCTCTGATTTTAAAAATTTTTTGGTCGGTTCTTGGGAATGGAAGCACTTGTTAATTCAATTGGTAAAAGCAACCAAGTCTAAGGATTACTTTAAAGAGATAACTAGCTAAGTACTTATCATTACTTTTAGAATATATTAGTGATATAAAATTAAAATAATTATGAAATAATTGCTTGAGTGAAAATAGCATTTAATATTTTAATTTGTTGCTAAATCACTGGATTAATTTTTAGGTAATATTATTAAACTGAATAAATGCCACAGACTCTGTCTGTGAAAGTATTATGCTATTAAAATGCAATGCATTCTGTTCAATTCAGTGAAAAGTTTCTCATTAACTTTTTAAAGTTCAATTTTCTCTTTGTAGCAAAGCCAACTTCATCTATAAATATAGTGTCTTTGACAGAAAACTTGTAGTACCATAGGCACTGTCTTGTTTAGCCTTTGAGCATTAACTGATCTTTGAGTAGTGATATTTGCAGAAGAGCTGCTATGGTTTCAAGTTGACAAGCCATTAACTCTTCTTTCCCTAAAGCAACAGCTAAACAATTCACTTGAAAATTTTACAATTAGATTTTCCACTTAACTGTTTACTGCTTATTGCTTCATTCTTCCTCTGGAACCTTTGAATTCTTTAAATATCACTAATATATTTGGCTTTTATTTTTCTGTCCATTTTTACAGTTGATTGGCAACTAATAGTGGAATAAAAAACTCAACATGGACATGTATTCAATTTGATACTGTTCAAATTTATCTTTAATAGCAGTTTATTTTAATGTGGCAGGATGTTTACTTGGGCTTTTGAGCAAATGCATGCTAACTGAATCTTGTTGCTTGCTGAGCAATTGATAGGGTGATTGAGTAAAGACTTTTTGCAATAATGAATGAAGAGAAAAATATAACTATATCTAGGCAGAAGTTGATAAAAATCTTAACAATCATCAAAAATTAATGTCTTTTGTCATTGTTGATGTTCAGTGACTCAGTCATGTCTAACTCTTTGCGACCCCATGGACTACAGCATGTCAGGCTTCCTTGTCCTTCACTATCTTCCTGAGTTTGCTGAAACTCATGGCGGTTGAGTCAGTGATGCCATCCAACCATCTCATCCTCTGTTGTCCCCATTCTCTTTCTGCCCTCATTATTTCCCAGCATCAGGGGCTTTTCCAATGAGTTGGCTCTTCACATCAGGTGGCCAAAGTATTGGAGCTTCAGCATCAGTCTTTCCAGTGAATATTCATGGTTGTTTTCCTTTAGGATTGATGGGTTTGATCTCCTTGCTGTCCAAGGGACTCTCAAGAGTCTTCTCCAGTACCACGGTTCTAAAGCATCAATTCTTTGGTTCTCAGCTTCTTTTGGTTCACCTATCACATCTATACATGACTACTGGAAATCATATCATGTCTTTAGTCTTCCGATATGAAGACCCTTAGACTATTTGAAGTCACAGAAATAGTCCATGAATCCTCAGGTTTTATCCATAGTGTTCCATGGAACCACAAGAACCAAACAGAGACAAAAGCCCATTTACAAATGTCATACTGAAATAAGCCTTAAGGACTTTTCTATAAAGGTCTTTTGTAGAATTTTAAAATCTTCTGCATTGCTCTCCTTTTTCCCTCCCCCTGCTTTTTTTGGTATGTTAAGTGGGAACTTCTTTTTGGAGGGGGGTATTATTCTCTTTTTATAATTTTACCCTGGTAGCCCTGGTAAGGCAAGAAACTCTGCTGGAAAATTAGCTTTTAGTTATAAATTGGCAATTCTAAGCTTAACGGGTCGTATTTTTCTTTGAGCGCCAAGCTGCTGACCACTTGGTCCTGTCTTTATACAGCTGTGCTTGTTCCAGTGCTAAATATTTTGTCTTTCTTTTTCTTCCTCTCAGAGGAACATTTTCCGAGGTTGGGCAGTTTTCTCTTTCCTGTGACAAAAGAAACACCTGTGTTCCATCTTATTTCGTCCAGGTTTTCTGTCCTGAACAGACTGGAAATGGTGTGTTACCAGGTACTTGAGAGGACAGGGCAGGACTGTCTGTATAGTCACATTTCCATAAGTCACTTGCTACTGGGCACCTTATGGCACCTGTCATAGGCGTCCAGCTGTGAAGAGGGGTGGATGGAGGAAGTCCCTTTTACTCTCTGGTCCAAAGGATTTTTTAATTCATTTCGAGTGTAATAGAAATACCTAAGTGAGTTGATAACAAAAATTGTAGGAGACATATAATTGTAAGATTATTACTTTCAGTTCAGTACAAGCCATTTTTATTGTTTTGCAAATAAAGGGCAAAAAGAAAGAGTGTCATTTTCTTGGCTTTATATTTTCATAACGGGAAATTTTTAGATAGCTTATGTTTTCCTAATAAGCATTTAACCAATTATAAGGCAGAAATGTGGGAAGAATTTATTTTTGTCTGGTTCTGGGGTATAAGATCAGGAAGCAAAGAAATTATCTGAAATCTAACTTCCTTTTAGTTGTGACTAGATCATTTTAGCATTTCAAATATTTATGTACAGGCTTTATGTTCACACATTTTTGTCTAAAATTATTGACATGTTATTAAAATGAGAAGATACTGGGCCTTATTTTTTAATCAAATTTTTTCATACTTTAACACATTATGTACAGTACATTTAAATTCTCAAAAAAAATGTCTGTTGTAGAGAATTTTAAATCTAAAATAAATACTGTTTGAGGTCTATAGTCAAAGAAAAGAACATTTCTCAAGGAAATTGTTGTAAATAACATTTTTCAAACTTTTAAGCTCAATTGTGTTTACTCTAAAATCTGACCTATTTCATGTGGAGGTGGGGTGTGAATATGAAAAGTCAACTTGAAAGTTAGCATCTAATATAGGTAAGAGATTTATTTCCATGAAACTTAAATATCTGATTTTAAAATGTTAAACTATTGAAAATTGTTTAATATCACTGATTATTTAAACCCAACCAAAATTTTTAAGTTTGAAGTAACTTAAGAGCCCCCAAAACAAAAATTCTTAAAGTGGAGCTAAACTATTAAAAATGATAGATAAGGAAGAAGCAGATCATTAGAGCTTTCTTCAAAATATTAAAAAAATCCTCCTGATTATTAAAACCACAATGTTGCTTTACCTCTTATAGCTATGAGACAGCTTGTGATAGTCTGCTTCTTTTACATTTAGAAATATCCAGTAATGTCAAATAAATGAGCTGGTATGCTTTCTTGATTCAAGTAAATTAAGAGTATTTTTTTTCTTTATATGTTTAAACATGCCCCTGATGGGTCAGTTGGAAGAATCTGCCTGCAGCGCAGGAGACCTTGGTTCAATCCCTGTGTCCGGAAGATATGCTGGAGGAGGAAATGGCAACCCTCTCCAGTATTCTTGCCTGGAAAATCCCCATGAACAGAGGAGCCTGGTGGGCTACAGTCCATGGGGTTGCAAAGGAATTAGAGAAAACTTAGTGGCTAAACCAAGCATGCCTCAACCTCTGAATTAATTATATGCAAATATTGTTATTTTTTTTGAATTTAGAATGTATTATTCTGTAGAAACAATGATTTAAACAGTGATTTGGATCATGGCATATCTTATTTTATTCCTGCTTTTGGCTGAAAGGTAGTATGTTTTTAGTCTGTTCAAGATGCTATAACAGAACACTGTAGTCAGGAAGCTTATAAAAAATAAATTTATTTCTCACATATCTGGAGGCTGAGATGTTCAAGACCAGGTGCCGGCAGATTATGTGTCTGGTGAGTGCCCACTTCCTGGTTCATGGACTAACATCTTTTCATGTGTTCTTTCTTGCTGGAATGTGAAGGGGACCCTCTGTTGTCACTTCTTCAAGGGCACTAATCTCATTAATGGGGACTTTGCCCTGGTAACCTAAACACCTCTCTGAGTGAGCTAGCGAGGAGCTAAGTTGATTCAGTGTGTCCAACTCTTTGCGACCCTAAGGACTGTAGCCTGCCAGACACCTCTCTCCATGGGATTCTCCAGGCAAGAATACTAGAGTGGGTTGCTATGTCCTCCTCCAGGGGATCTTCCTGACCCAGGGATAGAACCCACACCTCTTATGTCTCCTTCATTGGGAGGTGGATTCTTTACCACTAGCGCCACCTGGGAGGTCCTGCTGCTGCTAAGTCACTTCAGTCGTGTCCAACTCTGTGCGACCCCGGTCCTGCTAATATCATGATATTGGGAATTAGCTTTTAATACAGAGATCTCAGGGGGACACATATAAGTCCATAGCATAGTGCTAGTACTTTTCTAGCCCATTTGTAATGTTTATAACAACGTTTCTTGTTATCTTAGAAATATTGGAGCTGCATCTTGATTCACAAGTGCACCTTTTTTTATTTGCCTACTCCCATTCCCCAAGCAGCCATGAAATTAAAAGATGCTTACTCCTTGGAAGAAAAGTTATGACCAACCTAGATAGCATATTCAAAAGCAGAGACATTACTTTGCCAACTAAGGTCCGTCTAGTCAAGGCTATGGTTTTTCCTGTGGTCATGTATGGATGTGAGAGTTGGACTGTCAAGAAGGCTGAGCACCGAAGAATTGATGCTTTTGAACTGTGGTGTTGGAGAAGACTCTTGAGAGTCCCTTGGACTGCAAGGAGATCCGACCAGTCCATTCTAAAGGAGATCAGCCCTGGGATTTCTTTGGAAGGAATGATGCTAAAGCTGAAACTCCAGTACTTTGGCCACCTCATGAGAAGAGTTGACTCATTGGAAAAGACTCTGATGCTGGGAGGGATTGGGGGCAGGAGGAGAAGGGGACGAGAGAGGATGAGATGGCTAGATGGTTGATGGACATGAGTTTGAGTGAACTCCAGGAGTTGGTGATGGACAGGGAGGCCTGGCGTGCTGCGATTCATGGGGTAGTAAAGAGTCGCCATGGCTGAGTGACTAAACTGAACTGAACTGATTCCCCAAGTATTTGCCTACACTCTACTATTTCCCCAGCTCATGGAGGACAGTCAAGTGCTCAAACAGAAATTGATGTGAGATGTCACAGCTCCAGAATTATTAGAAAAGAGTAAGGTCTCTCACTATTAAGATGGAGTAAAGTCTTCTCTGGAGGTTGAGGCAGAAAATATGGGTTTAAGAAATGGAAGAATGGCAGAAGAGTCCACAGAGGGAGCTAGGTTACTGCTGGTAGAAGAAAAATGTCAGTGTTAGAAGAAGGGTTTTGAGAGTTGTGCTACTCAAGGTGTGGACCCTGGGCCGGCAGAGCAGCAGCAGCGTCACTGCAAGTCTTGTCGGAAGAGCAGAATCTTAGGCCCCACCCCAGACCTGTAGAACCAGAGCAACTCCACAGACTAGCCTGCTAGGCTTCTCTGTCCATGGAATTTTCCAGGCAAGAATGCTGGAATGGGTTGCCATTTCCTCTTCCAGGATATCTTCTGGACCCAGGGGTCAAACTTAGGTCTCCTGCATTGCAAGCGGATTCTTTACCACCTGAGCCATACTTGTATATTATTTTGATTTAAGAAGAATTTAATTTGAGAAGCATTGCTTGGGAGGAGTGCAAGATTTTATGTCTGGGAGGACAGTGTACACTCTCACTGTGCTTTAATCAGCCAAGCACACTCATGTATCTTTGAACAAATATTTTAGCATTGTTTTTGGAAACTGACTTAGATCCCCTGGATTATCACTAAACCAGTGGAGCTCTCATCTGAATTTCTTCTGTTTTTTTTTTTTTTCCCAACCATCAAGAGTTTCTACCCTTTGGACTTGACTTTTGTTTCTGTATTAACTCTTAGCTTCTGTTCATGGTCTTGATGAACATGCTTTTCTTCTTAGAATTTCCACTGGCATTTATTTTGTTTTCCTCCCCCAATTTGCTTTCTTAGACTCTCTAAGTGAATAACCGCCGTGTTTGCCAGGCATCCTTTTGAGGTCAGAAAGCAGAACATGTATCTTCTTTGCATCAGACTTGTCAAGGGGTGCAAAGAAAGAGGAATAATGCTCATATTTATGATTAGACGGTGTCTTAGTTTGCTCAGGATCCTATGACAAAGTAGCATAGACCAAGTGGCTCATGAAACACAGACATTTATTTCTTAGAGTCCTTGAGGCTGGAAGTCTGAGATTAGAGTGCTGGCACGGTCAGGTAGGGTCTGGTAGACCGCTCATCTGAGTAGCGGGCACCTGCTTCTTATGGTCTCCCCACGTGGTTTGGAGCAGTGAGTGAAACAGGAGGTCTCACATAACGGCACTAGTTCCATTCGTGACTTCATCTTAATTATCCCCCAAGGTTTCTCCTAATACTACCACACTGAGGGCAGGGAGAGTGTCTCAGTGAATTTGAGGGAATCACAAAGTCCCTAATGGGAGGCAATAGAGTGAGTTCATGTATATTCAGATGAAATATATGAGATGAAAGGGAATCTTCAGACCAAGAGTAGTCAAGTGATTTAAAATCTTTCGCTTAGTGAGAAGGATGAACTTGGTGCCCAACTCATTTTTGTTTTATCACTGCGGTAACTGCTAGTTCTGAGGCTGACTTATATATTTAGATTAATAAAAAGACTAGTAATGAAGGAAGGTACTTGTTTTAATTTCTACTACCTATATGGTACTGTTTTGGGCACTGTATATCCATGTATCTATATAGCTAGTATTATATATATGTACGTGTGTGTGCATTTTCTAATCTTCACATTAACCCACTCAGGCATTCCTTTTTTATTTTTAAAAGAGAAAACTAGTTTGGGAAAGTCAGTTCACTCATCTAATATCCTATACTTAGTTATTGACAGAATCAGAATTTGAAGCCCTGTCTAAATCAGGTGGAAAAACTTTAAATCAAACTTTAAATCAATGTTGAACTATCTAACTTTCGTTATTCCTCGAGACTTATCTCTGATCATAGATCAACTTGGGTTATCAATTCATCTTAAAAAGTAGAATAATATAGTGGTTGGAATGCATAGACCCTGGAGCCAGAACCTGGTGCAAAATCCAGATGTATGCTTGTCAATGGTGTGATCTCTAGCAAGTTATACAACTCTTTGTGCCTCAGTTACCTCAGGTGTAAATGGGAATGATAATCAGAGCATTTATCTAATAGAATTGTTATCAGTTAAGTTCAGTCACTCAGTTGTGTCTGACTCTTTACAACCCCATGAACTGAGCATGCCAGGCCTCCCTGTCCATCACCAACTCCCGGAGTCCACCCAAACCCATGTCCGTAGAGTCGATGATGCCATCCAACCATCTCATCCTTTGTCGTCCCCTTCTCCTCCTGCCCTCAATCTTTCCCAGCATCGGGGTCTTTTCCATGAGTCAGCTCTTCGCATCAAGTGGCCAAAGTATTGGAGCTTCAGCCTCAACATCAGGCCTTCCAATGAACACCTAGGACTGGTCTCCTTTAGGATGGACTGATTGGATCTCCTTGCAGTCCAAGGGACTCTCAAGAGTCTTCTCCAACACCACAGTTCAAAAGCATCAATTCTTCGGTGCTCAGCTTTCTTTATAGTCCAATTCTCACATCCATACATGACCCCTAGAAAAACCATAGCCTTGACTAGACGGACCTTTGTTGGCAAAGTAATGTCTCTGCTTTTGAATATGCTTTCTAGATTGGTCATAAGTTTCCTTCCAAGGAGTAAGTGTCTTTTAATTTTATCGCTGCAATCGCCATCTGTTGTGATTTTGGAGCTCAGAAAAATAAAATCAGCCACTGTTTCCCCATCTATCTGCCATGAAGTGTTGGGGCTGGATGTCATGATCTTAGTTTTCTGAATGTTGAGCTTTAAGCCAACTTTTTCACTCTCCTCTTTGACTTTCATCAAGAGGGTCTTTAGTTCTTCATTTTGTGCCATAAGGGTGATGTCATCTGCATATCTGATATTATTGATATTGCTCCTGGAAATCTTGATTCCAGCTTGTGCTTCTTCCAGTCCAGCATTTCTTATGATTAACTCTTCATAGAAGTTAAATAAGCAAGGTGACAATATATAGCCTTGACGTACTCCTTTTCCTATTTGGAACCAGTCTGTTGTTCCATGTCCAGTTCTAACTGTTGCTTCCTGACCTGCATACAGGTTTCTCAAGAGGCAGGTCAGGTGGTCTGATATGCCCATCTCTTTCAGAATTTTCCACAGTTTATTGTGATCCACACAGTCAAAGGCTTTGGCATAGTCAATAAAGTAGAAATAGATGTTTTTCTGGAACTCTCTTGCTTTTT
>SJYV01055918.1:526778-589866 GCA_006410875.1 Neotragus pygmaeus
TGTTCATAGTGATGCTTTCTAAGGCCCACTTGACTTCACATTCCAGGATGTCTGGTTCTAAGTCAGTGATCACACCATTGTGATTATCTGGGTCATGAAGATCTTTTTTGTACAGTTCTTCTGTGTATTCTTTCCACCTCTTCTTAACATCTTCTGCTTCTGTTAGGTCCCTACCATTTCTGTCCTTTCTTTATTGAGCCCATCTTTGCGTGAAATGTTCCCTTGGTATCTCTAATTTTCTTGGAGATCTCTAATCTTTCCTATTCTGTTCTTTTCCTCTATTTCTTTGCATTGATCACTGAGGAAGGCTTTCTTATCTCTCCTCGCTATTATTTGGAACTCTGCATTCAAATGGGTATATCTTTCCTTTTCTCCTATGTTATAAAGACTAATAAAAGGCATTTAGAAGAGTGACCAGTACATGAAAAGTGACTAATAAATACTACCTAAGTGACTAATGAAATGTTATTATTATTGAAATACATTATTATTATTTCTAAGCATAATGGGAAGTAAAGATAGCCAACTTATGTTTGTCACTTATTCCAATAAATTGTGATACTTGTAATATCCTTTCCATTGTCTGTCTATACAGGTCACTGATATATACAGTAGTTTCAATGATATGTGTTGATATAAATTTCAAGAGAGCTCTCAATTGATTGTGATTAGCAAGGTTAAAAAATACAAAATAATTTTTACATATAGGGTGTATTCTGAGGTGTGTTGTGACTATCCTCACTTTAAATAGATTTTGAAACCAGTTATTGTTGTTCAGTTTCTCAATCATGTCTGACTCTTTGCAACCCCGTGAACTGCAGCATGCCAGGCTTCCCTGTCCTTCACCATCTCCCGGAGTTTGCTCAAACTCACTTCTTGAGTTGGTGATGCCCTCAGCTATCTCTTCCTCTTTACCTTATGGCTTCAATCTTTCCCAGCATTAGGGTCTTTTCCAGTGAATTGGCTCTTCACATCAGGTGGCCAAAGTATTAGAGCATCAGCTTCAGCATCAACCCTTCTAATGAATATTCAGAGTTGATTTTCTTTAGGATTGACTGGTTTGAGCCCTTTGCTGTCCAAGGGACTTTCAAGAGTCTTCTCTAGCACCACAGTTCAAGGCATCCATTCTTTGAAATCAGTAGTTAATTATTATTATTTATTTGGCTTTGCCAGGTTGTGGCATGTGGCATCTTTTTTTTTCAGTTGCAGCATGCGAGATCTGGTTTCCTGACCAGGGATGGATCTTGAGTCCCTTGCATTAGGAACTCAGAGTCTTAATCACTGGACCCCCAGGGTAGTCCAGAAACCAAGTTTCTTTTGAAATAATATGTCAGTCTAGCTTTGAGCCCAAAGGGAGATATGCCCCATAAAATGATTAAACATCTAAACTTTTGACTTCCCAGATAGAAATTTATCACCTGGGATAGTAAATTATATAAAGGTTGTATGAATTAGGGATCTTAAAGGGGTTCATGCAAAAGCCAAAGCTCTATTTACCAGAGGAGATAGTACAGATATTCTGAAATAAATTCCACATGCACACATATATTACACATTTTTGTTTATGATCAATACTACAATCAGCAGTCACTCCATTAATCTAAATCATGCTGGCTCAATGAACTCATTGATGTTCACAGTTATTTATGTTTGCTCAGTACCAGAAGGAAATTTGCTTGATATCAGTAATGTCACACAACAAAATGGCGTGATTGCTTATTTGAAATTATATCCTTCAGTTTCCTTCAAAAAAGAACTACACTGTAAGAACTGTTAAGTGCTTAGGAATGCAATAAAACTATAGGAAACCATTGTACTAATACTGTCAAATCAGGATTTTAGTTTTTTTTTTTTTTAATCTCAGAATTTGAGTCTAACACCCAGCTCAAAGGTTTCAATAGAGAAAGTTTTCAAGGTCAATCTCTTTCCACCCTGTGGTTTAAAGCCAAGTCCTCTTATTAAGGTAGCCATTATTTTTTAAATGGCTTTGAAGATTTGTGATCTTGGGTATAGAATATGTAATAAGCATTGATTACTTTTATTTGGTTCTAATTTAATTTTATCTTTGTGTCTTTTATACCTTAATGCTTTTATGCTAAAAATAAGGATCAAATAAGTAAAGTAACCGTAAAAGATATTCATCGACTCAGAGTTACAAGCTTTTCTATTTTTAGAAAGAATTCAATCAAGATAGTTAATTTATATGTTCTCTTAAAAATTAATTAGTAATAGAGTAGTTAAGTACCAAAATATAATCTCTTGCAAAAGTTGGATTGAGGCAACCCAACCCAGGCTCCTGTCCAGCCATGCAGTTATAATGGATCTCACATTCTGATGGCTTTCTGTCTGTCACTTCTAGAGTCTGGCTCTTGTCTCACAGTTCAAACTGGATTCATATTCTGTTACAGTAGGTTAGAGAAGGCAGGGAGAAGGGGGAAAGTGTAAGCTCTCTCCTCCCTCCTCTTTTTTTTTTTTTTTTTTTTGGTCCTGAGAGCAAGAGAAGATGGATGCCTCAAACAGAAAGAGTAAATTCACCCTTCCCTGTGCTTTTTTGTCTGCATTAGGTTGAATGATGCCCACCTGCTTTGGGGAGGAGCATCATCTTTATTCAGTTTATTGATTTGAATGCTAATCTATCACTTCTAGAGACCCCCGCTCCACAGACACACCCAGAAATAATGCTTTACCAGCTATCTATGCATCCTTTAGCCCAGTCAAGTTGACACATAAAATTAACCATCACAACTATGGCTTACATTTCATTGGTCAGAACAAAGTCATGGTCTCATCTAGCTGCAAGTGAGACAGGGAAATGAGCATCCTTACTGAAAAATGAGCGAGTTCTATTACCAATAAAAGAAAGGGAGAATGGATATTGAATGTTTGTTCAAAGTCTCAGCCACCCATCTCCTCAATGTGTCTGAGTAGTAAGTTGTTTAAGGGCAGGAGTGGCAACTGACTTTGTACTCTGTAACATTTTGGAAAGAGAAAACACACATTTTCAGAAACCTTGTGAAGAAGATGAAACAATCTCAGGTTACCACACCTGGAGCACTGACACATCATTTTTGAATACATGTTAAGAAGCCAACATTCACACTTCTAGAATAAAGAGAGGAAGAATGACAAGAGGAAGAGAACATGTTTTTTTTGAGGGTGATAATATAAACACACATCAGCTTCTCAATCTAATGTTGTCTCAGAGGGTGTCCTTGCCTTCACGGGATGAGTATTGGAGGGCAAGAGCCAGAAACTAGATTTTTGTCAGGGCATTTGGAATTAATACAGAAAGAATAACTATGCTCTCCAAATTAATGAGAACTGGGTCTATACTAGAAATTCCACTTGAATTTATAACATGCAGTTTGTAGCTTGTAATACTTTTGTTCATTGTCTTTCATGATAAATAGCATGCTGCATGGAAATCTCCTTCAGTGAATAGAATATTCCTAGTAAGCAGAGAATCAAAGAACCATAAAATTGAAGAGCTTTCAAAGATAGTCCCAGTGATTTCTAATAAGCATCTTTGTCCCCTCAAAAGGGAACATCTTTCTAGCACTTTCTAAAACATATGTATACCAGTTAGCCTCTTTCAGTATGCAAGGAATAGTAACTTGTTCAATTTACTTTAGTTACAAAAGGTGCTATAGAGCTGAGGCAAGGAATTTTGGTGAAACAGAGCTCCCGTGCTAGGCTTCTTATAGGAGCTTGAAAAATTACACTTTCCTGCTTGTGTTACATGCCCTGCTTTGTGGTCTTCCTGTTAATTGGAATCACAAGCAGTCTTAGATAAAAGCATAACTGCCTGAGTAGTGAAATATTAATCATCTGTATAAACTTCTGCCTAGGGATGTTCTTTGTCAAGGAAATGTGTTCAAAGGTCCTGAGCTGATAAAGCACGATGGGGTCAAAGGCTCCTGTGTCAGATGGATGTGCACGAGGACAGGGATGGAACAACTGAGCAGATAAGAAAAACAAACTTAATGTATCAAAGAGTTTTGCAACTAACTCCTTAAAAACCATGTCGCAACACAGATGCTAAGGTGTGGATAACATGGGTATGGCAGGCTTCACAGACTGGGGTGCAGATAACACCCATAAGCAGCATTCTAAAGTGAGACACAATCATACACATGGATGTGCAGGATATACAGTCTGCTTTCTTCGAGACATTCTTATCATGTAAATATCTGATGGGCTGAGGTATTTAATGGGTGGGATGGGGCAACTAGAAAGAAAGAAGCAAGTCTTGATAGCTTTTACGATGTGGAACAGTTAGGTAGTTAGAATAGGAAAAAGAAGTCCAAAATGGTGGTGGCTAAAAGACGAAGAAGGGAAAAAACCCTATGAAAATAGAATAAAGGAAGGTCCAAGGACCAGAGTGAGGACCTCAGGTAAAACAAACCTGGCTAGCCCAGTTTACATAGGGCAGGCTCAGAGGGTTAGGGGCAGGGGAGGAGATGCATGTATAAAAGGAGGAAGCCTAGAAAAATTGAGGCCTCTCTTCTCTTCATCTTTTGGGTCTGCCTGCCCTCACGTTGCCACTTCCTTATCCAGTAGCAGCAGCAGCAGCCCTCACTCCTTGTGGGTGTACTATCCTTTGTCTTTCTTAATAAAACTGAGCTGTAACACCTGTTCGTCCCTCGCTTCAAATTTTGGTGTGGTGAGACAGAACTGAGGAAATTACAAACTCCCCCGACAGAACTAAAATCCACTCTTGCATGTTGTAAGCACCACCAAAAATTGCTCTGGGAAGGGCTGCCATATTATCAGCCTAGAGAGTTGGTGACTAAGTGTCAGGAGGGAAATTCAGGGAGATTTTCTACTCACTGGGAGATTCCTCTGCAGAGATTGTTACTATTGTTACTATTGCTGGCTTTTTAATTTGTTTAGTACTTGGCCACACTAGTACTTGGCTGGAACTGCTATCTCTCCCTGCTTACCTGTATGCACAGTGTGGATATTCTGCAGAATCTTGGAGGATGGGATCTGCTGGAAATGAACAGCTGCCAAATCCATCTGGAGTAGCTGGGGCAGGGGGAAGCTGAACTCGATTTGCTTCAGAAGGAGGTACTGTACTCTTGACCCCAGGGTATCTTTTCTATTAAGTTGGAGTTAGGAGAGGGGTCTTTCCTGGTGGCTCAGTGGAAAAGAACCTGCTTGCTAGTGCAGGGGATGAGGGTTCCATCCCTGGGTTGGGAAGATCCCCTGGAGAAGCACATGGCAACCCACTCCAATATTCTTGCCTGGAAAATCTCATGGATGGAGGAGCCTGGTGGGCTATAGTCCGTGGGGTCACCAAAATGTCGGACATGACTTAGTCACTAAACAACAACAACCAGTGAGAGAAAAGGCATGACTCCCAGGCTTTAGCTGTGGATGACTTTGGCTGGCTTTACCCATAATGGAAGGAAACTGGGAAGAGGGAGAGTGGGGCTAGGTGGAAACTGACTTTGTGCTGAGGCTCCCGGTAGAGCAGTTTTCCCCTAAGGCTTACCTGTCGGGGATGAATGCAATCCTGAATGGAATGCCACTACCTCACATAGTTCTTACTGGATTTTTTTTAAAGATTTTGATGACTAAATGCTTTTCTATTTGTATAAACTCTTTGAGCAATCTCTAAAGAATTTGAATGATTATCATTGCTAATTTTGACCAACTTACTAGAAGTTCCTTACTGATATTGCTTCCCTGAGTCCTTCATAGTGCCATTCTGAAAATCTCAACGGTTTGTTAAAGGAAAAGAAAATTAATTACACTTGTAAACCTGTAAGGCTTGGTCCCTTGGACTGCAAGGAGATCCAACCAGTCCATTCTAAAGGAGATCAACCCTGGGATTTCTTCGGAAGGAATGACACTAAAGCTGAAACTCCAGTACTTTGGCCACCTCATGAGAAGAGTTGACTCATTGGAAAAAACTCTGATGCTGGGAGGGATTGGGGGCAGGAGGAGAAAGGGACAACCGAGGATGAGATGGCTGGATGGCATCATGGACTCGATGGACATGAGTATGAGTGAACTCTGGGAGATAGTGATGGACAGGGAGGCCTGGCGTGCTGCGATTCATGGGGTCGCAGAGAGTCGGACACGACTGAGCGACTGAACTGAACTGAAGGCAGACTTTTTTAGGGGGACTATTGTGATAGGTTGTAAAGACCACTGCAGTGGTGCTTTGTAACTGGCGAGGGAGGTTGGACTCAACACAGAATACAAATCTAATGGAGGTCAGTTGATGGAAACATCATGGGTTTTGGGAATTTCTGGCTACAGTGACCTAAGATTCTTGCTGAAAGCAGTATTAAATGATCAGAGTCACCTGGGGGACGGTAAAGGCTGATGACCCTGGAAATTGAGGGTGACCAGTCATCACAGATTGAAGATTCTGGCTAAACTGACCTAGCAGGGTTCTTGATAAAATTAGAAATGCAGAAACCAATGTGGAAACCTAAAGGTCAGGGCCCAGTTGAGAGTTCAGAAAAGGTTGAGTAGAATTTGGTCAAGGGTAGAATCTCTGTGGTCTTCAGAGACATCTCTTTCTTAGAATTTTTTTTTTCACCTTCCCAAATTCTTTTATTAATTTAGTCAAATCAGAACTGTTGAAAATTTCCACTTGAGATAAACTTTGTACTTCCAGGAATACTTAATTAAAACACACACACACACACACACAATCCACTCTTAGTTATTATTTTCTCATTGGAGAAATTATTACTTTGAGAAGATACAAGTACTAAGGACTTTTGGAAAAAAAAGAAAAGAACAATAAGTTAACTACAGCACCATTAATTTTTTAAAAATATGTAACCTAATTTAGTAAAAAGCTGAATTTTCACTGCAAAATATAATTTTTAACAAGGCAAGTATTCCTACCCATATTTAGAAGGACAAGTTTTGCTAATTCATAAGGAAAAGGGCATTTCTCCAAGTTCATGTGTAGTTTCTTGCTTCAGATTTATGATTAAGGGAGGCTTCTCAAATTTTTTTCTTTATTAATGATAATTTTTCCCAAGGTGCCTTGTGTCTCCACCTCTCACTTGTGTGCCATTACAGTAGCCACTAGATCAGCAGCTGCAACACAGCATGTCCACATTGAGATATGCAGTAAGCACATGCTAGATTGCGAAATAATGAATATAAAAGTGCTGGGCATACACACTAAGGAAACCAGAATTGAAAGAGACACATGTACCCCACTGTTATTGCAACACTGGTTACGATAGCCAGAACATGGAAGCGACCTAGATGTCCACTGGCAGACAAATGGTTAAGGTAGTGTGGTACATATACACAATGGAATACTACTCAGCTATAAAAAATAACACATTTGAGTTAGTTTTAATGAGGTGGATGAAACTGGAGCCTATTATACAGAGTGAAGTAAATCAGAAAGAAAAACACCAATACAGTATATTAACACATATATGTGTAATTTATAAAGATGGTAATGATGATCCTATATGCGAAGCAGCGGAAGAGACACAGATGTAAAGAACAGACTTTTGAACTATGTGAGAGAAGGGTGAAAGTGAAAGTGAAGTCGCTCAGTCGTGTCCGACTCTTTGCAACCCTATGGACTGCAGCCTACCAGGCTCCTCCATCCATGGGATTCTCCAGGCAAGAGTACTGGAGTGGGGTGCCATTGCCTTCTCCAGGGGATCTTCCCGACCCAGGAATTGAACCTGGGTCTCCCACATTGTAGGCAGATGCTTTACTGTCTGAGCTACCAGGGAAGCCCCTGAGAAAGAGAAGGGTAGGGTGGGATAATTTGAGAGAAAAGCATTGAAACGTGTATTACCATATGTAAAATAGATAACCAGTGCAAGGTCACTGCATGAAGCAGGGCACCCAAAGCTGGTGCTCTGGGACAACCCAGAGGGGTGGGGTGGGAGGTGGGAGGGGGGTTCAGGATGGGGGGACACATGTGCACTCATGGGTGATTCATGTTGACATATGGCAAAACCCACCACAATGTTGTAAAGAAATTACTCTCCAGTTGATTAATTTAAAAAAGTTAATAGAAAATCTCTTACTGACTATTTTTATATTTGTTACATATTGAAATGCTGGTAATCTTCATTATTGCTTGTTTGTTGTTGTTTACTCAGTTGTATCTGACACTTTGTGACCCCAGGGATTGTAGCTCACTAGGCTCCTCTGTTCATAGGATTTTTTAAGCAAGAGTACAGTAGTGAGATACCGTTTCCTTCTCCAGGGGTAATCTGTATACATTGGGTTAAAGGTTTTGTTAAATATCAGCTATATCTTTCTACTCTCTTTTCTTTTTTAGTGTGGCTACTAGGAAATGTAACATTTCATAGGTGGCTCACATTTCACATTACATTTCTGTTGGACAGTGCTGTCCTAGATCACCCCCACCCTGTCAACTATAAAGGGAAGGGGATCATATTTTAAATTTCCTCAGAAGGCATTCTGAGCTTGGCAGGCACACAAGTCTAATAAACTCCTTCCCAGTACAGACGTCTTCAAAATGTTGTGGCTCTCAGGTTATATTTCACTATTAAGAGGTCAGATGTGAACCAATAAAAAATGTATAAACCCTCAGCAAACAGTTCATTTGGCAATAACAATTATAAATCTATATTATTTTCCTATTGACAGATATTTTCACGTTAGTTTCTCATTTGCTCTCATTTCCTTTGATATAGCCAGGGAATTATTAATATTACAGCTGTTTTCAGGATATTTTGAAGTTGAAGATTTTTAAGGTTAATCGATTATAACAAATATGATAAATTAACATCTTTTTTCATCCTGTCAAAATTAGATTTGATTTAACACATACATTTGGACATCTACTAAGTTCAAAGGACTGTGTTACCACAAAGGATTCTGAAAGCCATTAGTAACTTTTAACCTGGCAGGAAAAATAAGATAAATACACAAATGATTGTAATCTGATTTTGTGGTACATTGATTTAAGGACAGAATTACATTCAATTTAGGGGAAACAAGGAAGCATAACGGGACCAAAGTTTATGAAAAAAAAAAATCATATCTTTATTGTTTGTTGCTTCTTGGCTATACTGGTCATTCCAATTTGAATAAAGCATCTTTTTCTGTTCCACCTAAGGAAGGAAAACTAATCTAAGAGGATAATCATGTGTTCTGCTGTGCTTAGCTGCTCAGTCATGTTCTGACTCTTTGTGATCCCATGGACTGTAGCCTGCCAGGTTCTTCTGTCGATGGGGATTCTCCAGGCAAGAATACTAGATCCTCCTCCAAGGGATCTTGACTACCCAGGGATCTAACTCGGGTCTCTCTCTTGGCAGGAGGATTCTTTATTGTTTGAGCCACCAGGGAAGCCCAAGAATACTGAAGTGTGTAGACTATCCTTTCTCCAGGGAATCTTTCTGATCCAAGAATTGAACTGGGGTCTCCTGAATTGTAGGCAAATTCTTTATCAACTGAGCCACCCAGGAAGCCCTCAGTATAATCATGGAGGTGTGTAAAATTTAGTTTAATAAAGATTTTCAAAATCATCGTCTATGATATATGAGAAATATGTTGCTCTACAGGGCATTGATTAAATAATTAGTATGCATATAAAACATACTTTGAATCAGTTATAATTATTTTTAGAATTGTATTCACTGGCCTAAAAAACATAGCTCAGTTCAGTCGCTCAGTCGTGTCCGATTCTTTGCGACCCCATGAACTGCAGCACGCCAGGCCTCCCTGTTCATCACCATCTCTCGGAGTTCACTCAGACTCATGTCCATCGAGTCCGTAATGCCATCCAGCCATCTCATCCTCAGTCGTCCCCTTCTCCTCCTGCCCCCAATCCCTCCCAGCATCAGAGTCTTTTCCAGTGAGTCAACTCTTCGCATGAGGTGGCCAAAGTACTGGAGTTTCAGCTTTAGCATCATTCCTTCGAAAGAAATCCCAGGGTTGATCTCCTTCAGAATGGACTGGTTGGATCTCCTTGCAGTCCAAGGGACTCTCAAGAGTCTTCTCCAACACCACAGTTCAAAAGCATCAATTCTTCGGCACTCAGCCTTCTTCACAGTCCAACTCTCACATCCATACATGACCACTGGAAAAACCATAGCCTTGACTAGACGGACCTTAGTCGGCAAAGTAATGTCTCTGCTTTTGAATATACTGTCTAGGTTGTTCATAAGTTTGTGGTGCTAATGGTAAAGAATCCACCTGCCAGTGCAGAAGAGGGAGACTCAGATTCAATCCCTGGGTCAGAAAGATCCCCTGGAGTAGGAAATGGCAACTCACTGTAGTGTTCTTGCCTGGAGAACCCCAGAGACAGAGGAGCCTGGAGGGCTACTGTCCATGGGGTCACAAAGAGTAGGACATGACTGAGTGCACGACATAGAGATGAAATCAGAAAGAACAATTAAATGCAAATCACTTTATAGACACGTTAAAGAAGAGTTTCCATCATTTCGTGCTACAACTGACCATCAGTTTTCTCCTTTTGGGTTTTGTCAAGTTAAAAGAAATGGGGAAAAAATGTCAATAGTCTCCTCTTTTTCATTTACAAAAACGGCGTCCCTGGAGGGACCCTGGTGGTCGCCCAGGAACTGATCCTCCTTCCATCCTCCATATTGCAGCAGAACCCACAAGGCAACCGACAACCAAGCGGAGGAAAAGGAAAAATTCCACGAGCAGCACCTCCAACAGCAGCGCGGGGAACGCCGCCAACAGCACCAGCAGCAAGAAGAAGACCACGGCCGCCAACCTGAGCCTGTCCAGTCAGGTACCTGTAAGTCTCGCTTTCCTTTTAGGCGGCAGTTCCTGCCTTTACCGTCTCCCAGTTCCAGGGGGGCCCACGGAAAAGACTCTTAGCTGCAAAGACCTTCTGGCCCCGGCGGGGCGGGAGGTGGGGTGGGGGAAGGGGAAGGCAGGGACAGGAATCGGGAGGAAGGGGGAGGACTCTGTCCTGAAAACCAGCCCCTGCAAACTGGGAACTAGAAAGCAATACACAGAGTCTGTGCTGCAGCGGGACAGGAATGCAAATGCCGTCAGAGTCGCAGACAGGAGATATGTCACCTCAGGTTTAATTAAAATATCACTGAGCGATGTGCCTGGTGGCAGATAAGGGGCTCTGGGCACCATCGCTGGGACCCTGTGTTCCACTGGAAAGCTAGCTCCTGGCACTCAGACTCCAGATTGTCATTTGATTGTTCCCAAACCACCCCCTGCCCCCGCCCCAGACATGGGCATCTCCTCTTATTTTAAGACTCAGGTAATTAACTCAAGGCCAGTGCATCTCACTGGGTTTCGCTTTCCCTGTTTCATTAGCTTAGAGGGAGGTTCAGCCCCAGGTTTGGTCTGAACTCTCTTGACATCTTGACCCTTTTCTCTCAGTTCCAGGTCTTGACAAAGGAAATGGGCCGCTCAGAAGGCGGCTTCTTAGAATTCTGAGACTGATAGCCGAAGGTGTCCCCAGAAGGGCAAACCTGGCAGATGGGACCTTTCTTCCTCTCTTCTTGATTTCTTCCCGAGTCTTCTCCCTTCTTCCTGATTCCTTCTAGACACTGAATTCCTCATCCCAGAATTAGACCACTTACTGCTTTTACGGATAAGTTCTCACGTTCCTTGAAACACGTCTTGCCTCTTCAGTGGTCTGTGGGTTTTCCCTCTCTGCGGCCGTTGGTACATCACCTCAGCAGGCTCTCGACTGTCCTTCCTTCCAACCCGGGGATTCTCGTGGTGCCTCAGAGGCGCCCTCTGGATCCTGTGTCTTCGAGAGCGTGTCCTTTCTCGTAGGCGCCCTCCACCTCCAGTGCAGTTTGTTTTTTTTTACCTTTCCCCTTTTTCTCACTCATCTCCCCTCTTGGGCTGTGGTCCTTCTCCTTCAGGTTCTGATCCTGCTGTGTCTCCTGTCCATGTGAGAGTGGACCATCCTTTCCAGAAGTTTCTCCGCTTCTAAGTGTGGCTTTCAAATCTGTCCCCCCACCCACTTGCCCCCACATCCCATTGGTCAGTTCTTTTTGGCTAAACCCAACCCCATCAGTGTATCGGAGAACTGCCTGGCCTCTCCTCCTGTCCTCCATAGACAAAGGGTACGGTTGCCATTCCCCAGAACATCAAGAAGAAACAGTCATGAGAGAGCCTGTGGGGTAGGTGTCATTTTAATTTTAAGAGCCTTGGGAATTTCAGTCTTTAGATAATACCAGAGTCACCTCTGTTTTTAACCGGGCTATCATCCCTGAAGAGTGAGGGGGGTGGAAATCAAAAGAGAAATGCAGTCTTCTTACTAAGGTGCCAATAAGTTATACCCACTGCTGGTTAAATGGAAAATGCATAGAAAAAAAAAAAATGGCCAGGTGTAAATAAACCAGCCCCCAAAGCATACACGAGTAGTCTATTCATTCATTTAATCTGAGAGTTTTAGAAACTAAAGGTTGTTAGTTTCCACAAACAATTGAAAGTACATTCCAGAGGTTTCTGGAACTCTGACGTAGCTACTTAAAGGCACAGGGACTGCAAGAATTCAGAGCGGTTCGTCAATCATTTTCTGAGCTCCTATTGTGTGCCCTACACGACACCAGGTGCTGGTAATCCCAAGATTTAAAATTAAAAAAAAAAAAAAAAAAGACCAAAAGACACCGAAACTCTGTCATTGAAGAGCTCACTGTCTAAAGGAGGAACGATGAAGAGGTTTCTTCTCTCCTGCCAACTCAGTCTCCTGGGGTCAGCACACAGGGTAGAGTGTCCAGGAAGATTCCCAGCCTGAACTGGGTGTGGTAGGCCATCTATTAGTGATGTCTGCCATGGGTACAGAATAGCAACTACCTGTCCATGTATTTTCACATACCTGGCCTAGTCAGAAGCATTGCAATTTTTTTAAAGAGCACCTAACTTTTTCTACTCCATCACATTCTTGTCCTCCCAACCAACCATTGCATTTTGCTGGAATGCCTGTGCTGAGAGGGTCTTTAATGAGTTAAGACCCTTTGGATAAGAGCAAGGCACCATTAGAAAGTGCAAGAAGAATGTTAGCAGTATCCTTACCATGTAACGAAGGATGTTTTCATTAAATGAAACTTAGAGATGGCTGAGAGAAACAGGAAAGTCATCCAGGTTAGGCAAACGTGTCCATTTCTGCAGGTCCCCCGGCTGGTTGGATGTCAGATGATAAGCACTGACTGGCTTGTAAGGATCACATTTTTGTGAGTCCTGAATCACCCACGCCCCATTCCTGTTTAACTAGAAATGCCATTTGCTGGCCTTAGCTGCCCTATCTGAAGACACGGACAGGGGGGCGTGTTACTGCGGCCACGGCTGTGGTCCGCCCAGCGCTGGACAGCAGCGTGTGTGTCCGGCAAGGGCTCGGGTTTAATCCTTGGCTTCTGCTTCTCACTCCATGAGCAGGGGCTAGAAGCGACCCTGAACCGCAGCCTCAACCCTGGGAGGGATGGAGACCTGTGTCGGTCCACAGCAGTGACCCCTGCTGACCAGTTTAAGGAGAAGCGTTGAGGGGCCCTGAAAGGAGTCCCTCCCCGTCCTCAGAGGTTGGTGGTCCTTGCTCGGGGGCTTAGTGAGAAGAGGTAACACGGGCACCAGCTGGTGGCATCCCAGGGTCTCCAGCAAGGAGCAGAGGAGTCTGCCTTGTGGGGAGTTGAGACCACATGGGTTTTCTCAGGTGGACCAATATCGCCTTGGGGGGAGGTCCCACAAGACAGGGCAGGAAGTTCAGCTGTCACTGTGGATGTTGAATGATGTGGGGTCGGGGGGGGGGTTAAAGATGTGGGGTTGTAGGGAAAATGATGCCAACACCCCCGTTAGAAGAAGTCCCAAATGTGCATTGGACTTCCCAGGTGGTGCTAGTGGTAAAGAACTCAGCTGACAATGCGGGAGACAAGAGAGATGAAGGTTTGACCCCTGGGTTGGGAAGATCCCCTGGAGGTGGGCCTGGAAACCCACTCCAGTATTCTTGCCTGGAGAATCCCATGGACAGAGGAGCCTGGTGGGCTACAGTCCATGGGGTCGCAAAGAATCAGACATAAGTGAAGCGACTGAGCATGCATGCAAAACGTGCCTATGTCTCCATTCATTTTGTGAAGATAGCAAGTCAAGCCCACCTGAATGGAGAACCCATGTCCTCGCCTGGAGAGCCAGCCAGACTTTAGCAGAGCCAGCTAGAGTCCTGGGCATAATGGTGTAACTGTCCTCAAGCCTCTAGGTACATATGAAGTCCTTAGCACACATCTGAATTATAACTTGCCATCTATTCATCACTCATACGAGCACACGTGTGCACACACACTCACATACATACACCCACAATTATGCATCTGGCTAAAGATATGCTTTATAATCAGTAAGGCAAATATGGCATCTCTCTGAGATTTCAGATGCTGAAATATATCTATGCCTGGGCATCTTTTCCAGTTGTTCCTGGAACAAAGATACACCAAACATACTATGAGCCTGTATGAGCCCCATTTGAAGAGATTCAAATCACTATTTTCGGAGGACTTTTCTGGAATGGCTGTTGTTTGCTGATACAGTGAAGGCATCTGGAGTGTTGGGAACTTCTTGGCTAATTTCACCTTTAAGTCGGCTTCTTCTGTTTCCAAAGTATGCTTACTTCCTCCCATTCCCCCAGCCTCTCCCGCTGACCTTGGACTCACAATAGTAGTGCAGACCCACGCGTCAGTTCTAACATTCTCCTGCCCTGTGACACCTAATGCATGTGTTTTCCCAGCCCTTCAAAGGGCACTGCACACAGGTCACGAGCTGGGATTCACCCTCGCGTGATGCTCTGCCACATCTTAACCTGGTCTTGCCTCCTGCCTTTGCTCCTGACTGCAAGCACAGTCTCCTGAGGGCCTGCAATGAAGGTGCCCTTTTGGGACCCCCCCGCAAGGGGTCAGGTGGAAGCCCTGTTCCATTTAACGTCCCATCGGCTTTCTTGACACTCGAAGTCTGTGTCTATTTTACATCTCATTTCAAGAGTCCTTGTGAATCTGTTAGAAATCAGTGTCACATGTAGCTCCTGGTGGCATCATAAGGACATTCTTAGGGACTCATGGTTGAATACTCTGCCGGCACCTCAATGGCTGAGTCTACTCAAGTCACCTTTGAGCCATTTACTTCATCTTGGACATTTCTCTTTAATATCCTTGTTATCAATTCGCAAGAGTGATTAGTCTGAAAGCACGGTGTGAAACCTATTGATTATCTTCCCTCTAATTTGAGAGGAATCGATCTATCAGACAAACAAGGTTTTCCATTCCAAAACAAACCAGATGGTCACGAAGGGATTAGTTCAGTGGGCACCTTCAAAATTTGAGAAGGGCCCTGGAGGGACAGCTGGACCTTTCTCCTGACCACAGGCAGTGTTCCACTCATAGACTGCCCCAGGCAGCCTCTCTTGCCCCAGGCAGCCTCTCTTGCCCCAGTGGAAAGAACGTTTGCCCAGTTGTCAAGGCAAATTCGCGCCTGTATCAGCAAATGCTTACTTACGTCTCCAAAAGCATCTGGCTGGCCCTGATGTTTCAGCTTCAGCCGAGGTCGAGGTCAGTCAGGCACTCTTAGGTAGATTGTTGCTCAGAGTTAGCAGAATAGGATTCACCTGACGGATGCCCTGTGCCGTGCCCAGGTCAGCCATTGCGCCTATAGGGCCCCCTTGGAATACAGAGGCCAGAGCCACGCCTTGGGTAGGCTTTCTCTCCCCTGTCTTCAAGCCTCTGCAGCAGTGGCCTCTGCCAAGCTCCCAGCTCTAGGAGGTGCCTTCCTTGTTTGCGTGGAAGGACAGTTTGTACTTAAAGGAGTGATTAGATGGATTCTTCTTGCACGCTTCCATCTCTGATGACGACCAGCTTCATCGATATAATTATCATTAGTTCTCTTCATCTTCCTTTAACGGCACCAGCTGGACAGACTGGTTCTCTTCACTGCCCAGATTGGTGGTGTGGTTGCCTGTGTGGGGATAGGTGACAGGCACCATGGAATAACAGATGGTAAATTCAGGGCTTGTTGGCAATCAGCAGGTTTTTGCTAATGACTTAATTAGCTATGCAAATTGTCAAATCAGTGTGAACATTGTTTTTATCGAAAACTTTACCTAAATTAATTACCATAATTAAGTAGCAGAATGTCAAGGATGTTGGCTGCGTAAAAGGGCCTGCCTGAGTAGGAAAAAAGAGAGATCTGTCTTCAATTAAAACGTATACCGTCCTTGGGACAGAGAAAACGCCGTTTGGAATGAGTTGCGTGAAGACGGCGGAACCGCCACCTCCCCGGCGCTGGCCGCTGTTCTCAGTGGTCGGCAAAGCCTCCCGAGACCCTCAGTAAAAGTGGTGGCGTTTCCGAGCCTCGCGCAGCACCCACTGCCCTCTCCAGAGTCCCCAGTGTCGGCAGGTTGCAAAGCGTGGATTTTTTTAATTTTGAAAAATCCATTTTTTTATTTCTGCAGATTGCTAGCATTGCTCGTTCTCCGGTGTCAGGCTGCACACTAAGGACATAAACTCGCGTGGTTGTTTCCCGTCAGGAGGCGATGTTTATTTCCTGTAGAAATCCAATATGCGTCTTGGCCCCCCGACACTGAGACTTGACCCCGGTGTACAGGACACGGTGTGTCTGGCCCAGGTCCCCCCGCGCCTCCTCCCGCGAGTGTTTTAAGTGGGCTTCCCTCTCCCAGGGTTCCCTGTAATAATGTCAGCTGCTGTTCACAGGATGTGATGGTGGTAGGAGAGCCAACTCTGATGGGAGGTGAGTTTGGGGACGAGGACGAAAGGCTAATCACTAGATTAGAAAACACGCAGTATGATGCGGCCAACGGCATGGACGACGAGGAAGACTTCACCAATTCACCCGCCCTGGGGAACAGCAGTCCATGGAACAGTAAACCTCCGGCCACTCAAGAGACCAAGTCAGAGAACCCCCCGCCCCAGGCCTCCCAGTAAGAGTGACCGGCTCCAGAACCCACTGTCCATAGCCCCCGGGGGTCACGCTCACTATTTCAGATCCTTACGTACAGGAGAGGAAGGAGCAAGACGTTAAAACTTTGCCACGCAAATACCGATTTCTAAACCACAATGATCTGAGTTTCTTTCTTCCCTTTTTTTTTTTTTTTTTTTTAAATTGAGAGGACCATTCCGAATAAACTTCCATGACCCCTCCCTGGAGGCCTTCGCAGGTAACACAGATACTGGCATTGATCATAGCGAAAACAAGAGCAAATGCTAGCGCTCCTCCTGGCTCAGTTTGAGCCATGTTTGTTAATTTCCTTTCGCCAACCCCGCATCCAACCATCCAACGAAGGCCAGATTGTCAGTAAACCCTCAGTGCTCAGGATCCCACTCTATGCCGAACCCAACTACAGATGACTTTTTAATATTGTAAGATATTTTCTGCTTTTTGACTTGCATCTGAGAGTTTCTTGTTTCAGTAAAAAAAGAAAAGGAAAACAAATCCGCTTTTGAAAAGTAATTTAAACGTACCTTTTTTTTTTCTCTCTCTCTCTCTCCTTCACCTTTTCTTTCTTTGGGTAACAGCGCAGAGGGCCCAGCAGGGTAATTTATGGCCAAGCTAATGTCAATTGGTCCTCGAGCCTGAGTTGGTTCAATCGAGCCCGAGTGCAGAAACAAGAAATGTCTTTTTGTCATCTGAGACACCGAGGCAGATTTTTACATAAAGAAAGGCACCTGGCCCCTTGAGAATGTATTCGTTTGTAAAATTGCTGTTGATCCAAATATTTTCAAGCCATGTAATCCATTAATTTTGTGGGCAGTTTAATAAATCTGAAACTTCTGGGTTTCTTTTCTTTAGTGTATCTGAGTTGACTGTTGTTTCTCTTCATAGTATATTTCCTGTATAATATTTTGTAAAGCCCTCACCTGGTTCTTTTATGGGGACTTTTCTTTGGGGGCAATCCCAGTGTATTTATGTGAAACTTTATAAAAGAACTAATTTTTCCATTCGCATATTAATATGTTCCTCTATACATGTAAAGACACAGTGGCTCGTGTGTTATAAAACAGCTGTATTTTATGTATGCTTTACTGATAAGTGTGCCAATAATAAACTGTGTTAACGACCAAAGCAAACGAGTCTGCATATCTGTGATCCTGGCAGAGAAATCTGCCCACAATGATGAGAAGTACTGAGCATGGATTTATGACCCAAATCCCACATGGAGCTGGACTGTGAAAATGGCTCATCTTTATAAAGTACAGTTCCTTCCACACTCACTGCAGTTGACTTGGGCAAACACAGGGATGCCTTCTCTGTGCCGGGCACTCTGCTGACCGCAGATACAGGGACTGGAGAGCAAGGGTTGACCTGGCTCCCTATGGCTGGTCAAACACAAGGACAGCGGCTTCCATTCACTGAGTGCTTACTCTGTACCAAACATCTCAATTTAAGGTCCACAGACCTTACTTCGGGCTTCCTTGAGAGCTCAGACAGTGAAGAATCTGTCTGTAATGCAGGATACCCAGATTCTATCCCTGGGTCGAGAAGATCCCCTGGAGAAGGGACTGGCAACCCACTCCAGTATTCTTGCCTGGAGAATTCCATGGACAGAGGAGCCTTTATTTCAGCTAATCCTCACAGCTCCACCAAGTAGGCCTTCATCTCCCCATTTTTTATAAATCAGTGCTCCCACCTGCCTATTTTTATAAAAAGCTTATACTAAGATTATGGAAAACTCATTTGAGGACTTTGGATTTCAAGAACTTTCGTCGCATTTGTCTGCTCTGTTCGAATGACAAAGATGAGAGAAGAAATCTGTTAGCATTAATTGGGTGTGTATAAAGTGCCAGGCCATAGTAATATATCATCTCAGCCAGTTCTGGAAAAGAGGGGCTTGAAAAAGAGAAGAGAGGGGAGAGTGTGTCTCTTAGGTTGAGATTCCCAGAAGCAGAACCTGGCACCAGAATTCAGAGCACAGAGTTACTGAGGGGATCTTCTTCAGTTAAAAAAAAAAAAAATCTTTAAAGGAGTGGAGAGGGGAAGATGGAGAAGAGGAAAGAGCTAGAAAAGCTGCAAACTCAGGAAGCCTACTTCCTGAGCCTGCTCCATTGTGCAGGAGAAGGCTTGGGGCACAGAGCTAAATCTAACCCTCGCAACTCAGCTGCAAGATTTCTGTACACATATACCGGCCAGTCATTGGCTGGGGCCATACCGAGGGGCTGTGGGAGGCAGTAACTTCAGAATAAGATGGGCCACCATCAGCCAAGGGCTGTCCTGCAGAGGAGAGAGCAACTGGAAGGCAACAGTCTTAGCATCTCGGCATGGGTAGGTTATTCCCGAAAGGGTGTCTGGGCAGGGGACCAATCGTCTGCTTCAGTAAGCGACTTGCTCCATCTCACAGCTCACGGGTGATGTCGGTGGAATTTGTTTCTGCATCTCCCTTGACTACAAAGCCTGGCTTCTCTCTAGAGCATCATGTTGTTTCCTCAGAACATTAGCATGGGGAGGGAAATGTGTGGTACAGTAGCAACAGAGCTAAAGGAAATTGAGGGAAACAGCTACTGTAATTGAAACATCCCCACTAGAGCAAGAGGACTGCCAGCTTATCCTCCGCCCACCTCATCATTTCAGGTTTCCTTTTATCTGTTCTTTAAAGTCACCAAGCTGTAGTCATCACTGATGATTTCTGGGGCAATTTGTTTGACGTCTGTTCCACTTATCTATTTCTGCACAGCTGATCGACCCCAAACTCAGAGACTCAAGAGGCAATTTGTTATTATCAGTTGACATTCTGAGAGCTCAGTGGTCAGGCGGTCTACACTTAGGGGCACAGACGTTGACTGGGGATGGTGTCATCAGAGGTTTGGCTGGGCTGGACATTCAAGATGACGCAATCACATAGCTGGCAATTAGGATGGAATTTAGGGCTGCTGAATACAGCCTCTCCACGAGGCTTTCACAGAATGATGGTTGGGTTCCCAGGGGGGAAGAAACAAACTGCCAGTGCCTAGAACTGAAACACCATCACTTCTCTGCGCTGTCCATCAAGGCAGCCCAGATTCAAGGTGCAGAGACCCAGACTTCCCTCTGTGATGGGTAAGTAGTGTGTGCCTCCAACAAGGGGAGAGACTGCAGGCGGCCATGTTTGGAAACAAACCTCTACAGCATCCAACACAATTCACAAGCTCGTCCTTGCTTCCCTGCCGCTGTGTCCTTAGCCCCTTCCCACTGGTGCCCGACCACCATCTACCTACACTCCATTTCATTGTCTGAATACACTAAGTGCTCATGTCAGACACGTCTTTGCATATGTTTCTCCCTCTTAGAATGCCACACCCACCTTTTTACATAACCAGAGCTATTCAATCCTTTTTTTTTTTTTTCAATCAGTGTATTTTGGGCTGCCCTGGGCCTTTGTCATGGTGTGTGGACTTCTCACTGTAGTGGTTTCTCTTGTTGCAGAGTGTGGGCTCTAGGTGAGCAGGCTCAGTAGTTGAGGTGCTTGGGGTTAGTTGCTGCCTGGCATGTGAGATCTTCCCAGATCAGGGATTAAACCCAGGTTCTCTGCCTTGGCAGGTGGATTCTTAACCACTGGCTCACCGGTGAAGTCCCCAGAGCTATTCACTCTTAAAGGCCCAGCTTGATTCTCCTGGTCCCTGAGATGGCTCCCCAACTCTGGTCAGCATCCGTAGTCCCCTCTGGGGTCCAAGAGCACTTGGTTCTTGCTTCTGCCTTGGCTCTGTCGTGACGAGTTTTTGTTTCTGTTGTTAAATACCTTTCACGGTCCTGCTAGACTTTTCTAGGACTGAGTGGTTTAATCATTTCCATCTGAATCCTTAATATCTAAACTCTATCATACGTATCGAAGTAGACAGAGTTAAAAATGCCCAAGCAAGAAATCATGAAGCCACTGCCTACCATGCATTTTCCCTTTATGTTGCAATCTGTCATTCTATGGCACAACACACAGTGACATTCACCCCTGTGGGCACACAAGAGATGAGAGGTAGCAGAGAGGGGCGTGTGCAAGCTTCTCAGAGGGCAAGTCGGCACAAAACAAACATTCCACAAAACACTGGCTTAAACCTAATTTAAATGATTTGTCAGGCCCAGAACAGTTCCAAGGGCAATCATTTCTCAAGTACACACTAGGCGTCAGCCACTCGCTAGGTCCTTGCCTGAGTGGTCTCACGATGATGGGAACCCGAGGGTAGTGCACAGTTGGGTCTTGCTCTGTAATAGCCTCCAAATCTCAGCAGCCAGTGACCAGAAAGACTTTATTTTTCTCCCTGATGGGACTGTGGATCCCCTGGAACAAATGTATCTCAGGTCTGCCCCTCGGGTCTCTATCTAGAACAGGCAGTCTTCGGAGCACACACTTTCTTGGCAGATTCTGAAAGAAGTGAAAGAAGTCAAGCCAAATCACACAGACACACACTTGCTCACACTGTATCCACTGACCAGCGCAAGTCTCAAGGACAATCCAGCATCAGTGGAGTGGGGAAATAAACTCTACATCTTGAAGACTCAAGGGTGTGAGCAAACAACTGGGAATCCAACCTACCCCTGGCAGCCTACACAAAGATGTCTGAAAAACTTCCAGTTATTTGTTAACATTGAAAAACTGATGAGTCTTCAAAATATCGTATTAATACTTATACATGGAATCTAGAAAGCTGGTACTGATGAGTCTACTCGCGGGGCAGCTTTGAAGACACAGACGTGGAGGACACACTTATGGATAGAGTGGAGGAAGGAGAGGGATAGTGTGGATAGTGTGGGATAGGAAGGAAAGAGTGGACAAATGGGAAGAATAGCGTGGAAGCATATACATTGCCATTTGTAAACAGTCAATGGGAAATAGTTAAAATAAAGAATATAAATAGTTAAACTTTTAAAAGAAAACATAGTCCAAATTAAAATCACACCTTTATGTGACACCATGAAGTTTCCTCTGGAGGAAACCTTCAAATTTCAAGCGCTATCAATATGCCACTTCAGAGACCCTTGTCCTCAGAGACATCAGATATTCCTTAATTCTCATCCTGAAGTTTGCTTTTAGATAAGGGTATTTTTTGGTTGTTTATTTTTTAATTTGGCACAGATTGATCAATAAAAGCATGATAACATTGAACAGATTTCATATCTTTTCTTCCTTTGCCAGGGCATTCTCACTTCACTCAATATAACAGCTGCCAGTGTGCTTACATTATTTGCTAATTTAACTCTATTCCTCTTTTCTCATGTACCACATAAGAGTATTTACAACACACAACTTTATAATGGAACAGAGAGACACATAAAATGGTTTAAAGTAGAAAAATATAATAAAAAAACCCAGAAGACCTGACAATAGAGTATAAGCTAAGGGTTGAAAAGAGTCAGACACGACTGAGCGACTTTCCTTTTCCCCTACTCTGGAACCTTCCCAGCCCTTCAGGCACATACCACTGAAAGCACAAGTTTTCCTTATATGTAATGCTTTTCTTGAGATTTGCTCTGGGAATACAAATGGGTGGATATGTGTGTGCAGTATATCATCTTGCAAGAATATCTGCATGCAAATGAATATGATTCTCTTAGAATAATTATCTCAGGCTACATACTAACTCTAGTGTTTTGACTGCTAACAATTTTCTTAGGGTTTCTTTCTGACTACTGCTTTTAGACCTTGGGAATTATCATGAAATGTACTCACTGGTGGCATTTGTTTTCTTTGAAGACAGAGTTGATTTGGGGAGAACAAGCGAATGCTATTCGAAGTCAAGGTTGTTGAATATAGGTGTTCAAAATATGTAGTATGACCTGTGATCAAAAACTCCAGAATACTAAAACTGATTTTTTCAGTTGCTCATAAACAAACATTAAAGATACTAATCACCGAGGAATTCTAAAAGTGTTCTGAATAATGACAACATTGTATGTTTACAGCATCACAAGGTGACAGAATCAATGATGGAGCGAGGGCTCATTTGGACCGTGCTGGGTTTTGGATGTCAGAGTTCTCCTTTTAAAATTTGCCTTAGTCCCCCTGCTAAGGAGCCCAAGAAGCCTCATTCTAGGTCAGCAGTGCTGACAGCAGCCCTAAGGGGATAATGACAATTGCAGAGGTGAGGAAGAGCCCCCTGAATTTTTTTGGCAGTCTTTAATAATCCATTGTATAATGACTATTTTTTAAGAAGAAATCTATTTTTAAAAGAATGCCTGATTATAGTCTGTTTCTGACACAGATACGTTGTTTTAGTTTGGCTTAAATTCATCTCTTATCTCCTCAGAGATGTAAGATATACATCTTATGACATTCTCAATCATCATTCACATTGAGATACTTCAAAAAACNTTATAGTCTGTTTCTGACACAGATACGTTGTTTTAGTTTGGCTTAAATTCATCTCTTATCTCCTCAGAGATGTAAGATATACATCTTATGACATTCTCAATCATCATTCACATTGAGATACTTCAAAAAACTTTTCAAAAACTGTCACTTAATGAAATCATTATTATGGCTTAATGTTCAAGAGGTTTTTTTTGCTTAAGGACAACTTACTATTTTCATTGACTTTGATGGCCATTATAGAAGCTTAAGATTTAAACTGATAAAGGGCACAATAATAATTTATGGTCAATCTTCCCTAGTTTAAGTAAGTATTGGGCATGATAACTGCTTTTGTTTTTCATTCTGCAACGTGTACAAATGCTAGATGCAATAGAGCTAGGAAAAACATTGCACTGCAATTATAAAGAGAATTTTTGGTGCTATACGTGGGGCATGAAAGAAAGTAATTACAAAAACCATTCATAAGAAGTAAATCCTGGTTTCTAAATATTGTACGGTATATAGGAGGAAGCCAGAAATTTGGATTCTTAATAAGAGCCCTGATTTTCAAAACGAAGAATAGTCCTCTACATTTTATTCACATTTCCTTCAATATATATATATTTTCAGATGAAATGTAGTGAAAATATCCTATGTTGATTAACTATTTTAACTATGTAACTGTTCAAGTTTACATATAATGAAGTCCTTGTTAGGCAATCGCAGTTTTGGTAAATAGAAACTTCATGTTCCTGCTCACTAGTTTTCTCTGTTTTGGAACACGGCCCTTCACTGCAACTGANCCCCTGGAGAAGGAAATGGCAATCCACTCCAGTATTCTTGCCTGGAAAATCCCATGGACAGAGAAGCCTGGTGGGCTACAGTCCACAGGGTTACAAGAGTTGGACATGACTTAGCAACTAAACCACCACCATTAGTTATCTAATTTATGTATACCCTCACGTTTGTACTCAGTTGTGTCTGACTCTGTGATCCTATGGACTGCAGCCCACCAGGCTCTTTTGTCCATGGGATTGTGCAGGCAAGAATACTGGAGTGGGTTGACATTTCCTACTCCAGGGGATATTCCTGACCCAGGGATTGAATCCACATCTCTTATGTCTCCTTTACTGGCAGGTGGGTTCTTTACCACTATGCCACCTGGGAAGTCCATTTTATATACCATATGCCAATCCCACTCTCAATTTATCCCTCTCTGCCTTTATCCCCTAAATGGTAACCCGCTTCAGTATTCTTGCCTGAAAAATCCCATGAACAGAGGAGCCTGGCATGCTACAGTCCATGGGGTCTCAAAAGAGTAGGACATGAATTAGCAGCTAAGCAACAATAACAACCCTAATCCCTTGATAAGCGTGTTTGTTTTCTACATCTGTGACTCTACTTCTCTTTTGTAAATAAGTTCATCTGTACTCTTTTCTTTAGATTCTACATATAAACAATATCATATGTTATTTGCCTCTCTGTATCTGACTTCACTCAGTATGATAATCTCTAGGTCTATCCATGTTGCTACAAATGACATTATTTCATTCTTCTTTGTTGCTGAGTAATATTCCATTATATATATATGTACCACATCCTCTTTATCAGTTCCTCTGTTGATGGACATTTAGATTGCCTGCATGTGCCAATTGTAAATAGTGCTGCAACAAACATTGCAGTGTTCTTTTCAAATTATGGTTTTCTATGGGTGTATGACCAACCTAGACAGCATATTAAAAAGCAGAGACATTACTTTGCCAACAAAGGTCCATCTAGTCAANGTCCCATCACTTCATGGCAAATAGATGGGGAAACAATGGAACAGTGACTGACTTTATTTTGGGGGGCTCCAAAATCACTGCAGACAGTGAATGCAGCCATAAAATAAAAAGACGCTATCTCCTTGGAAGGAAAGTTATGACCAACCTAGATAGCATATTAAAAAGCAGAGACATTACTTTGCCAACAAAGGTCCATCTAGTCAAGGCTATGGTTTTTCCAGTGGTCATGTATGGATGAGAGAGTTGGACTGTGAAGAAAGCTGAGCACCGAAGAACTGATGCTTTTGAACTGTGGTATTGGAGAAGACTCTTGAGAGTCCCTTGGACTGCAAGGAGATCCAATCAGTCCATCCTAAAGGAGATCAGTCCTGGGTGTTCATTGGAAGGAATGATGCTAAAGCTGAAACTCCAGTACTTTGGCCACCTCATGCAAAGATTTGACTCATTGGAAAAGACCCTGATGCTGGAAGGGATTGGGGGCATGAGGAGAAGGGGACAACAGAGGATGAGATGGCTGGATGGCATTACCAACTCAATGGACATGAGTTTGGGTGAACTCCAGGAGTTGGTGACAGACAGGGAGGCCTGGCGTGCTGCAATTCATGGGGTCGCAAACAGTCGGACACAACTGATTGACTGAAGTGAACTGATGGGGTATACCTACGAGTGGCATTGCTTCCATATAGTTTTAAAATTAAATGGTTTTTCAACATATGTAGTGTGAAAATTTTCACCTAAAAGCAAGCCTTGATAAAATGTTACCTCATGTTTACTTAATCCCCACAGTCTGCACAGTCAGTGAGCAAGCAGAGAGAAGTGGGGAATTGCAGCTTATCTAAAAAGATAGTTTTTAAATACTGTGTGTTGGTAATTTTAGTGTTTTAATCTCTTAAATATCATAGAATGTGTACACATAAGGCTGTGCCAGTGAGGCTTTCTGAAGCATATACCTATGTATGCACCCTCTAATTGCCAATGTGGCCATGTGTGTTCTCTTATGCATAGTAAGAGCTTTGTTCAGTACTAATCCATTTGAAATGAAAGATGAAAGTCCATATGGGAAAATAATCAGAAGCAATTTTATAAAAATTATCTATTGCACTGACCTTCTCAGTGTTTGATTCAAAAGCTAGAAATAATTTATATAAAGGCAAGTTTTATGAAAATGTAACATAAAAGCCTTTATATATTATATTTTATCTATTCATAAAGCACAAACACAGCAATAAACATGCAAATATATGAAAATGTATGTGTATTTTATAGATAAATAGAGATAAATGTGTATATGTATTCACATATTTAGATTTAATTATATCTATACTGTAATGAACATGTCGCAAAAGTAGTAGTAAGGTAGAAAAATTTACACTAAATTTATTGCAGTTAACCATCTGTGATGAAATTCTCATAGATCCTCATTAATATTTTTAATAAATGAAGAAAACAAAACACTAAATTACCAACACACAATATTTAAAAACTATCTTTTTAGATAAGCTACAATTCCCTGCTTCTTTCTGCTTGCTCACTGACTGATACAGAGTGTTCTCTCCAACTGTTGTTGCACTTCTGATCTCCTTTCATTTTCTGAATTAGCCCCTACACTTCAGGGGACCAGATAACACGCTCCTGTACTCTGTCAGCTTGTTCTGCAATAAATCATCAGAGGCAGCACCATTTGTTTAGTCCTATTTAAGAGGGTCTCCTGGGAAAATCTGTGAGAAGAAAAAATTCTGTCAAATGTACTTTTATTACTTCCATCGCTGACTTCCATACACTATGATCTTTCAGGCCCTTAGTGATGCCACTCTATTCCCTATTTGCTTTTAAATATTGTGAGACACTACTGCTGAATTAGTGAAGACCCCAGATCATAGCTCCTGTAAGATTAGTGAAAACAAAAAGCAATTAATTGCTAAATATTTAATGACAGGGTAAATCTCTTTGCTCAGGCATATTGTTCTCTCCATTAAATGAAAGCTCAGGAAACTTTGTTCGAACTATTCTTCCCTTCATTTATGAAAAGTGTATTCCACTCAGTCTTATGCAGAAAAGCCACATCACCATATGTGATAAACAAATTAGAATTATCACCATATGCATAGAGTTGTAACTAAAATCATATTTTATCCATTACTTTTAAGTGTCCTTTATGTATTAAGTAATAGTAAGTTATCATATAAGACATCAAGTAAATAGATACTCTTTTAGACTGGAAATTGACAAGGAGATTTAGTGGTCATTTGGTTCAAGCACATTGTGTTACAAATGAGGAACTGAATTCAGAGGGATGATGGGACTTGTTGAAGGTCATACAGACAGTTAGACTAAAACCTTTGAAGCTGTGCTTGTTCTGGTTTCTCCAGCATTTTTGGATGCCTATGTGTCAATGATTCAGCCAGTCTCCCCATCAGATGGTCACACTAGGGCATCTGGCATATGGGATCTCTTCAGGATGCTCACATTATTACTAGAGCTGAATTTGAGAAAGACAGGGACAGGAAAAATATCCGAGAGACTAGATGAGAATAAGAAGGAAAATTTAAACATACCCTGTAAAACCTATAAATAACCTTAAAAAAATCACCTAACCTAATTAGCTTACTTTTCAAAAGGTTTTCTGAGTTCAGGGATATTAAGTGATTCAATGGAAAGGGTTGACATCTATCTTTAGAAATACAGTAAGTCCCTACATAAGAACCTTCAAATATGTGAACTTGCCCAGCCGTTGTACCTTTACTCCCGTACTTTTCAAGGTACTGTACTGTAAGATTACAAATGTTTTCTTTGTGTTTGTTTTTAAAATATATTATCTGTGTGAAAAGTATTATAAACCTCTTTATAGCCCCGGTGACTCAGATGGTAAAGAATCTGCCTGTAATGTGGGAGACCTAGTTTTGATCCCCAGGTTGGGAAGATCCCCTGGATGAGGGCATGGCAGCCCACTCCAGTATTCTTGCCTGGAGAATCCCCCTGGGCAGAAAAACCTGGTGGGCTACAGTCCATGGGTCACAAAGAGTCAGGCACGACTGAGCAACTAAGGCCAACGCAGCACATGGTCCAGTACTCTATAGCCTGATTGTGTTAGTTGGGTGCCTAGGCATAACTTTGTTGGACTTAAAAATGAATGACTTTCAAATACATTCTTGGAACAGAACTCATTCATATGTAGGGGACTTACTCTACTTTGTCACCTGTTATCAACATGAACTTAAGGAGATGATCTTGCCATTCAGAAATCCTCACTTGGTGATGACTTTCAGTATGATACTGAGCAATACGCTGATTGCTCATTAATGGCTAAGTTCCACCTCATCTTGGCCTGACCTCTGAGCTCTATCCCAGACTATAATCATTCTGAGATGTGGTCTGAAGACTCTGTTACAGTTGGAGACAAATTCACTTGTAAACACTGGGTCAGGGCTAATATCCCTTTATAATCAATAAAAGTAAGACCACTCTAACTCCTTATATTTTGGAAATACACTTTCCATGAATAAACTTTGTAGCCAGAATGAGGCTAAGCAAAACATGATAGAGTAGGAGGCAGGAGTAGGTCTCTCTTGCAATTCTACTCTAACTCTTGCAATTCTACTCTCTCTTATTCCTCTTCCTTGTTATTCAGTCACACAGCTGTGTCTGACTGTGACCCCATGGACTTCAGCATGCCAGGCCTCACTGTCCCTCACCATCTCCCAGAGTTTGCCCAAGTTCATGTCCGTTGCATCAGTGATGCCATCCAGCCATCTCATCCTCTGATGCCCTCTTCTGCCCTCAATGTTTCCCAGCATCAGGGATTTTTCCAGTGAGTCCTCCTTCTTAAGCTCTATTTATTCACACTCAAACTTTCTTCATGCTGTTTCCCTATCAAAAGCTTGGCCACAGGCAGAATTAATAATTTCATAGTGTGATATTGTCCAGTTCTGGGCACATATTGTATTTTAAGAGAAGGCTTAATGGGAAAGGCACAAACTTGAAATTATTAAGGATTACCATGTGCCGGGTGGGTCTTAAATATGTGTTGCATTATCTAGTCCTGTTAAGTAATTCTGAGTTAGATACAGCTAACTCAGTTATACAGATAAGAAGATAAAAAGTAAATAGAAATGATAGCAAGGAACTGTGAGGCATGGATGTGTGTATGTTGATGAGAGGGAGAGGAATGGGCGTGTGGGGTGAGTTGGAAAAGCACCATGACTTGACTAATTCTTTTCTGAAAGTCTTTGACAATTTTGACCACAATTTTGTAAATTGAGATCCTTGTTTATCCTATGGGGGTCTTGTTATTCTGAAGAAATTACTGTTGTCAAAAATACTTACTGGTCAGTGCCTCGATTTCTTAAAGAAATAGAATAAGACAGGTGCTTGCTAAACACACTGTACTGCTCATAGTGTTTGTTTCACAGACTAGGCTTTTTGTTTTCCTCCTTAGTGCTGCTGGCCTTGGCTGGGTAATCTGGCGAAAAGAAACACTCTCCACTTCCTCTCCTTCTGACATTTAGTTCCTTCAGTTCACAGGTGCTCAAAGGTGAGTACTGAAACTCATAGAAGTAGAATTTACTTACCAAATTACCCAAGTGATTCCTCTGGGTCAGTTCCATTCCTTCTGTCTCCAACCAGTTTGCTCCTTAGATGTTTTCTGGTCTGCTTTTAATTCTACGGCACTTCAAATTCCTCTATCCCCTTCCTCTTGCTCTGTGATAAAGGAAAACTTTCTTGGGAAGGTGAGATGCATAATCTCTTTATATATATTGGGCTGGCCAAAATATTTGGGTTTTTCTGTGAAAATTCTACAGAAAATTTCCCACAAGCTTTTTGACCAACCCAATATTTCATGGTGAAGATGCTTCCAATGTGATAGTTGACAAGTGCAAGAAGGGGAGAGACTCTTGAATCAGATGTTTCCAGAGTTATCCACAAACTTCCATCCTGGCACTCTGTTCCATATAGTTATTGCCATTTCTACTGTGAAGATGTAAATCATATTGTAATGAAATTCTTCAGTTTTTTTCTGCACATGGAAATAGGTTAGTTTAAGGACTCATTTGAGTGAAACTCCATTTACAAAATGATGATATAAAAGTAATTCAGTGATCATTTAATTCTAGCAAAGGTAAAGAAAGATTTCAAACTTGAGAAAATTTTGTCTATATTTTTCAGAAATGATTGATATACAACAGTCTACAATTTAAAATATGCCCAGTGTCATACCTAATAACATGAATTATTGCTGAATTTTCATACAACCCATGTTTTTATACAGGATACCAAAGTTGACAACCTAAAGAAATACTGATATCACAGACTGCTCAATGACATATCTCAAAAAATCACAAGTCTGGGTTGAATGAATTCACTCAGGAAGAAACAATTTTGATTGTACCTGAAGGGTTCTGATGGTAGAAAAAATATTTTTAGTGATTGAAAACAATTAGCAGTAAACTAATTGAGTCCTTTTCAAAGCATCATTATTGAGTACTTAGAAAAGCTGAGTATTGGGAGGAAATAGTCTATTAGCTTCTGTCTTTTAATTAGAAAAGAACACTCTATTTCAGACACTACTTCATTGATAAGATGTACCTGAACAAATAGAGAATAAAAGACATATCTAAGATTTTAAAAAATAATATTCCACCACATGCTCCCTCCCTCCCTATTTCTCATCTTTCTTTCCTTATATTTTTATGCCATCCTGTGTCTTACGGACAAAGAAATGTTTAAACCTTTCATTTGCTCAGAAAACAAAAAGAAATGTTATGATTCTGTGATAGAAAATATATGTGTGCATTTTCTCGTTTTTGGTGACTGGTTTATTTTAGCAGCTGATGTATTTGAATGAAATTTTCACATGTGAGAGAGTAATGATTAGTACAAAAAAAAGGTTCTATACTAATATACAATCTGATTGGACTTCCCTGGCGGCTCGGAAGGTAAAGCGTCTGTCTACAAAGCAGGAGACCTGGATTTGATCCCTGGGTTGGGAGGAATCCCTGGAGAAGGAAATGGCAACCCACTCCAGTACTCTTGCTTGGAAAATCCCATGGACGGAGGAGCGCTACTGTCTATGGGATCGTAAAGAGTCAGGCACGACTGAGAGACTTCACTTTCTTTCTTTCTCACAATTTGATAATTATACATTAGGATTGTACGGTTAATTTTACTTGTTTTTTTAAAATCCTTGTTTACAGACTTAAATCACCTTTGAATGAGTTTTATGCTAACTTTAAGATTTTGTACTGCTGTTCTGAAACTGTTATATCTTTGAAACAAGAATGTATATGGTTGGTTTAGAAACATTACTTATATGTTTGATTCTACTCTGACTAGTTGTATGACACCAAACAAAGTACATAGTATTTCTAGCCTCCGTTTCCTCATTGGTTAAATGCAGGTGATAATATTATTGGTGAGACTAAAGAAGATTTTGTGTAAGAGCATTTATCATGGTGTATATGCAAAGGGAGGGCCCTGAATTTTGGCTCAGATTAACTGATTCTTCCTCAATACATGCAGAATACTAGACTGTTTCAGATTAATTTATATAACAATAACTCAGAAATTCAAGAAAACTCCTTTAATTGATCCCAGTATAAAGTGTGACTATAACTGTGAAAGATAATTTAAAATACATTTATAATTCACCTGAATGTTATTCTTCAAGTCATCTTGGAAAGTAAACATGTATTCTAACAACTTTACCATTGCTTAAAAACTTTTTAACCTTACTAATGGAATACTCTTATAAAGCAAATTCTGAGCCATATTAAAAGAAAACAACAACTCAGTGTTATTGTTTGATTTGACTAAAAATTGAGCCCACCCTTTAGAAGTGAGGAAAGACAAATGATATGCTTTGTCTCCTCTGAAAGAGCCTTGTAAATTATAAGAGCTATATAAATGTAAGATGGTTTACAGCAGAGTGTTAAAGAATGACCTCATTGAAAATATTAAAAAAAGTATGCCTCAGGCTCTTAAAGAAATTCTGAAAACCTCAAGTGTTTTGAGCTCTAGCTTTATCGTTTGTGGTATAAGTATTGTCTCCTAAATAAACACCTACATGGAAGTAGACAGCACCCATTTGAATATGTAAAATTTAATTGATAAAAAGATATTCATTCATACTATCGATTTTGTTACTACTCTGCTTTTAACCATTTCTTACAATATCTAAAATTATCTTTTATCAACTAATTTTATCCAGGTACATATTAGACTGCTGAACCATGTTATTTAGTTGGCTTTTCTAAAGACCCTTCAGGTTTGGATCAGAAGTGCTGCCGTAGCAACCCAACTGTGGCTTGGGATGGAGTCCCACAAATGGTTGACCTCATTTCAGAGTTGTTTAAATAAAGAGTTGAAGTTGAAATTAAAATTTTAAAAAGTGTTAAGTTTCTAATATCTGCAGTATGGTGGTGCAAATGCGCTAAAATCCAAGCAGATCATGTGAAGGTAGAGTGAAAGCCTAGGAAAATGGCATCCAGAGTTGGGAGGTAGAAGAGCACTTCCAGCTCAGAGTCATATTTGAACAGACAAGAAAAATCTGACTTATCTTCGCAGTTTAAAAATACTGTGGTGTAAGCTGACCGTCACCAGGTTCTCATCAATAATTGAGAACCTGAGGGAGAATAGGGTTTGATCATATAGTTTCCTTATTTGGACAGATTGATTTCATCCCGCAAATGCTTGTTGATTGAGTCCCTGTCAGTTCTTTTTCAGAGGTCATTTGAAATCTTTTTGACTTTTTAAAAATTTTATAAGTTCAGCACTTCTCTTTTCTCTTCTGTCACTTTGTATTAATTATATTTTCTGGCTATTGACTGGATATGATACTTCCTAATAAAAGCTGACTTATCTCTTTCTCCTTAAATACAGTGATAAGCACAGTGTCTGCTGAGGCATCTTATCTCAACTGGGAAGTCAGGGACTATGGATTAGTGGCTCTGCTAATGTGAAAAGAGCTAAAATAGCGCATGCCATATTTTCTATATTAGTGCATCTTTAGTATTCATAGGAACTTTGGAAATATATAATTGTTCAATATCAAGTTTTAAAACATAAAATTTTTGAAGTAACATTTTGAAAATGGATGAATATATCATTTTTTCTAGGAGAAAATGATCAATATTCTTTAAAATTTTCCACCGAATAGTTAACAGCTTTATTAGAGATATCCCTAGAGCAGGCGTGTACTTTGCAACATAGATAAGTCCATTAGAACGCAGAGAAATAGGAGGGAACACAGTCACAACACCAAAGATGCATTTTGTATATAATGGGATACAAATCAGATGCTATCAAAATACTCAGCTTTATGTTTGTCAGTGGCTTAGTTACAGTGGATAATAATTATCAAGCATCTTCAATGAAATTATGTGAAATGCTCCTTGCAATCTACTCTATAATTTATAGGCTTCAGTCATTTCTTTTTATAGCTTATAAAAATGGAAGACTATCCTCAAAATGCATGCATACCACTTGCCATTGTTTGTTTCTGATTCAGTTAATGAAATTCTGATTCCAGTATTTTAAGAAAAGCTATGTATTGTTTTCATCATCCTGCAAATACACCTTCAATTGAAAACATGTTTTTCTTTTAAAAAGGAAGAGGTTGGAATTGAGAATAATAAAGTTACAGACATACTAAATCCTTCTCATTCAAAGTCATTTCCATGCTCTTCACATTTGCAGGTTTAACATGTTAGCGATTAAGAACATTTAAGTTAGATTCATATTTTAGATTCAAAGAAGACATGGTTTCAAACGGTCTATCATGTAAATGTTGATTTTTAGGTATTTTGTCAACATGCCATCTTGGCTTCCAAGAAGTTAGGACCTTCTCATTAGTATAACTGTTACATTTGAAAAGACCTTATTCCTCTCAGAGCAAGAGAAGGGAGAAATCAAGACTCCACTAAGACATGTGTATCAGGGCAGAAGAGCTGTTACCAAAGCCTGGGAAATAACATCACTGCACCCATCAGAGTCAGTGCTGTAGCTTCAGTTGCGGCCGTACATCCTGCTCCAGCTGTGTCTAAAGTACTACCACCGTCTGTTTGATGGATTTGCTTCACGTCACTGAGGTTCATCTCCTCTGGCATCCCTGTAGAGGCAAATAAGAAAATCAAGGAATGATGGATATACCACCTCACCAGATCCTTCTAGAACGACCCTCTACCCAAATTGTGGACACGATTGTTTTTAATCTTTTTGTGTAGCATTCTCTGTGTGTTTCACCCAACCCTAAATGATGAATATGACACATACTTCTGCATTCCTTAAATTGGAACGTATAAGACCTTGAGTAGGAGTGCTCAGAAACTTTATGAGAACAAAGTAAAAAGTACTTTCTAGCTTTTTGAAAGCATTTGGAATATTTCTCTAATGTTATCGAAGTAAAGAAATTTAATTAAAATGTCCTGAGGTATAGTATCAGTGCTAGGCCCAGAGATGTAACAATGGTAGGAACTGTGTGAAATCTTTTCTTATGAAAATAAAGCCATGTAAGGAGAGATAATTAAATTGGACATTTAAAAAAAGTAGAATTTATATAGATCATATTTTGTATTAGGCTAAAATATGCACAGATCCTTATTGAAATATCAAAGAATAATAATAAATATTAAATGATACCCTTTATACACACGCAGAGCTATGGGGATAGGGGTATAGACATCTGTCAGTAGATCAAAGAATTTAGTAGTAGGATGGATTGGGGATTGAAGCTATGGATGAAGTGTTTGATTAAAGAAAAAAAAATGTTGTACAACATTATAGACCAAAATCTACTCACATCCTGCTTATTACCTCTGTGTGTTGTAAAACCCAACAAACTGAGGAGGAGGCCAGCTCCCCAATTATTGGGGATAAAATATTTCATCCTCTAAGATTATTTTCTTGAAGAAGTTTACCTTACTATGATACCCCTAAGAAATTCCTGACTTATCGGTTACTATCTAGTGTCATCCATGTGCTGAGACTGTGAGACTGTCTGGATTATCTCATGGTATGCCACCATCAGTCACAATTAACAGGTTTAAATTCAATGTTACTAGGGCCACAAATATTGACATCGTAATTACAGTGAGCCTGGAAAAAAAAAAGCTTCATATAAGGAAAAGTCAATATTTATGTAATTAGGTCAATACATATATATAATTCAGAAAGTAAGCTCCACTGGGTTCGGGGATGCAAGCATTAAAACAAAGCTCAGCTCTACTGATCTGACATATTGATTTTACAGTCTGAGCACTTGTGTTATTATTCATTGTTTGGGTACTTGTTTTGCCCTTCTATGTCATTAGGCAAGATGAATAAACTAGCAATTCCTTTTTTTTTTTTTTATGGAGACTGGAGAAGAGTGTGCATATTTTAGTCATGGTTTTATACTCCTTGTTATGTTAGAATATAACAAGGAGCTGTGTGGACTCTAGGCAATTAAAATTTTTTCCAAGATAACTACATAAATTTGAGCTTTAAGGGATTTACTTTTCTTTTTTAAAGCACTGTGAGGAGATGCCTGGATTGGATTCATGAAACACTTTTTCTTATGCCTTCTGGAGTCAGTATTTTCCGCATTCATTCATGAGCCATGGGCTTGAGGGTACTGTGGTGAGTACAAATATGAAAATAGAAAGATGTTAAATCTTATGTCTGCGAGTCAGGCAATATGAGGAGGGATTATCTCATCTTCAGTCAGATGCCATTTTAACACTGGAGGTAGAGGTATTACCAATAAATGCGATAGTTCTAAGGATGATGGTCCCTTGAGATAAGAATTATATAGAAGGAATGAAAGATCTCTTGAAGAGCCTGGCAGTCAGGGCTGCAGTTTCAGATCAAATCACAACCTGGCCTGCACTTCTGTTAAGAAATCTTTGCATGCCAAGAAGGCCAAATCCACAATGATCTGATGTAGTGATTGTTTTCTTAAAGGAACCTAATTCACTAAGCTTACAAATTATACTAAAGCCCAGCCAAAGACTCATAAAACAAAAACCAGTTTGATGATTTTGCACATTAATAAATTAAACAAAAATGAAGTAATTTAAAATAAACTTTTCTATGCCTAATGGTAACACACAAAGATGACAATAAATTCTTATTTCTGCCCTTGGTGGCTTGCAGTCTGGAAGAGGTAGACAGATAGCCGTGCTATTACAGAAACAAATGAAATGTTAAAATTTGGGCACTTGCTTGATGGTTGGTGCTATGAAGTAATATTATCTGACAAAAGATGAGATGTCCGTTAACCTACTGTCTAATTGACAAAGGCAGGACAGAGAGGTGATGACAACCAGTTTGGCAAGGATATAGCCCTTTATTAGGGAAGATTGCCAAAATATAGCAAAAGTGTTTAAAATGTACACTTACCTAGACACCCAAATTCTGCTTTAGTGGAAAAATTCCATGGGAATAATTTTTAAAATATGCACGTTTATTCACAAAATGTTAATCTGTGCATTGTTAGTGAAAAGTCATAAGCCATTAAGTGTCCATTAGTAGGGAACTAGGTTAAGAAAATTGTGCATTTACTTATTCTAAAGGATTCAAAAAGTAGATATTAGTAAAGAATGTTTTGATTTTATTTACAGAAGAATGTTTTGATTTTATTTTATACACATACTTGCATGGTCTTTAAGGATCTTTGAACTCAGTCTATGGCTGCCTTTCTTTGAGAATAGGGAATCTATCATTGATTTCTGTATTCACTGAGTAAGCATTTAGTAATAAGTAGGTAAAAATCCCACAGGCGGAGGAGCCTGGTAGGCTGCAGTCCTTGGGATCGCTGAGTCGCACACGACTGAGCGACTTCACTTTCACTTTTCACTTTCATGCATTGGAGAAGGAAATGGCAACCCACTCCAGTGTTCTTGCCTGGAGAATCCCAGGGATGGGGGAGCCTGGTGGGCTGCCATCTATGGGGTCACACAGACTTGGACATGACTGAAGTGACTTAGCATAGCATAGCATAGGTGAATGAATAAGTTGAGAATTTTAATCCAGGACAGAAAATTGCAAAACCATAAAAATGTTTCTCCACTTCAATTTGATTTTCCCTTCCCACAGTTTCATTGGGATATTGATTGACATAACATTATTTAAGTTTAATGTATACAATATGTTGATTTGATGTACTTAAATTTTATAAAATGATTGTTACCATAGTGTTAATGTCTCCAGCATGCCACATAACTACCTTTTTTTTGTTTTGTTTTGTGGTGAGAACGTTTAAGATCTACTCACTTAGCCCTTTCAAGTATATAATTCAGTGTTAATCACTGTAGTCACTGTGCTTGACATTAATTAGATATCTTGAACTTATTTATCTTATAACTGGAAGTTTGTACCTTTGAACAACATCTCATTTACCCTGCATCCCAGTTCTTGGCAGTCATCAATCTACTCTGTTTCTGTGAGTTTGTGCTTTTTCTTTTAAGTTATAGATACAAGTGATGCAGCAGAGTATTCATCTTTCTCTGTCTGACCTATTTCACTTGGGATAATGCCCTCAAACTTCATCTAAGTCATAGCAAATGGCAGGATTTTCTTTTTTCATTTCTGAATAACATTCCATTGTTTTTATATACAATACATCTTTATCCATTCATCTATCGACAGGCTGTTTTTGTATCTTGGTTATTGTGATTAATGCTGCAGTGAATATGGGAGTGCAGATATCTCTTTGAGATCCTGTTTACATTTCCTTTGGGTATATATCCAGAGATGGAATTGCTGGATCATACGGTAATTCTATATTTTAATTTTTTGGGAACCTCCATGCTGTTTTCCATAGTGATTGGACCAATTTGCATTCCCACCAAGAGTGTACAAAGATACCCTTTTCTCCACATCCTGGCCAATACTTATCATTTGTCTTTTTGACAATCAGTTCAGTTCAGTCGCCCAGTGGTGTCCGACTCTTTGCAACCCCATGGACTGCAGCATGCCAGGCTTCCCTGTCCATCATCAACTCCTGGAACATGCTCAAACTTACGTCCATTGAGTCAGTAATGCCCCAACCATCTCATCCTCTGTTGTCCCCTTCTCCTCCTGCCTTCAATCTCCCCCAGCATCAAGGACTTTTCCAAGGAGTCAGTNGCTTCCCTGTCCATCATCAACTCCTGGAACATGCTCAAACTTACGTCCATTGAGTCAGTAATGCCCCAACCATCTCATCCTCTGTTGTCCCCTTCTCCTCCTGCCTTCAATCTCCCCCAGCATCAAGGACTTTTCCAAGGAGTCAGTTCTTCACATCAGGTGGCCAAAGTATTGGAGCTTCACCTTCAGCATCAGTCCTTCCAATGAATATTCAGGACTGATTTCCTTTAGGATAGACTGGCTGTATGTCCTTGCAGTCTAAGGGACTCTAAAAAGTCTTCTCCAAAACCACAGTTCAAAAGCATCAATTCTTTGGCACTCAGCTTTCTTTATAGTCCAACTCTCATATACATACGTGACTACTGGAAAAACCATAGCTTTAACTAGACCAACTTTTGTCGGCAAAGTAATGTCTCTGCTTTTTAATATGCTGTCCACGTTGGTCATAGCTTTTCTTCCAAGGAGCAAGCATCTTTTAATTTCATGGCTGCAGTCACCATCTGCAGTGATTTAGGAGCCTAAGAAATAAAATCTGTCACTGTTTTCATTGTCTCCCCATCTATTTGCCATGAAGTGCTGGGACTCGATGCCATGATCTTAGTTTTCTAAATGTTGAGTTTTAAGCCAGCTTTTTCACTCCTCTTTCTCTTTCATCAAGAGGATCTTCAGTTTCTCTTCAATTTCTGCCATAAGGGTGGTGTTATCTGCATATCTAAAGTTATTGATATTTGTCCAGGAATCTTGATTTCAGCTTTTGTCCCATTCAGCCTCACATTTCACATGATGTACTCTGCATAGAAGCTAAATAAGCAGGGTGACAATATACAACCTTGACATACTCCTTTCCCAATTTGGAACCAGTCTGTTGTTCCATGTCCAGTTCTAACTGTTGCTTCTTGACGTGCATACAGATTTCTCAAGAGGCAGGTCAGGTGGTCTAATATTCCCCTCTCTTGAAGAATTTTCCACAGTTTTTTGTGATCCACACAGTCAAAGGCTTTGGCGGAGCTGATAAAGTGGAAATAGATATTTTTCTGGAACTCTCTATCTTTTGTGGTGGCAATTTGATCTCTGGTAACTCTGCCTTTTCTAAATCCAGCTTGAACATCTGGAAGTTCTCAGTTCACATATTGTTTTTGATAATGGTCATTCTAACAGTTGTGAGGCAACATCTCATTGTGGGTTTGATTTGAATTTTCTTCATAATTAGTGTGTTGAGCATCTTTTCATGTATCTGTTCACATTTGTATGTCTTCTTTGGAAAAATATTTACTTAAGTTCAATCTCTTTTAATATAAAGACATAAAATTATACCGCAGCAACACAGAGTATAGAATAAAATATTAGAATTAGGTGAAAACCTGGAATTTTACATCTGAGAAAAAAGTAGTGAATGTAATAGCCAAGATTCAGTGTGAGAATATTAACTTAGCAAGTACTTGCTAAATAAAGTTGCTATGGATCTTGTAACATTCAATAAAAACTATTACCCTTGGTCATTACTTGACAAACTTGAATGGTCATTTATATTAAAATTAGCCATATGTATATTGACTGGACATTTGGGTGTATAACAAATCTGATATGGTTTATGTAACAGTTTACCGTTTTTTAAATGATTAATCCATTCTTATCTCTTAGGAAATATAATTGATAGACTCACCCAGACTACTGAGTCACTTTAATCTAGGGTGTATCCTGAAAAAATGCTGTTATTTTCCAGTTTTCTTTGGGGGCTTCCATGCAATCCAGTAACAACAGCAGAGTGACTGTATGGTTGAAGAGAGAAGGTCTGTGATAATCATGAACACCCTTATGGAATGTCACCTCTCTGATCTTCTATTTGATATTCAGAGTCTGACTAATAAATGGGATTATTATTCTGTTCTCTGTGAGAAAAGGTGTGAAATTTATTTATAGTTCTTTTGGTTGATGCTTTATAACCAAGTGTAGTCTTCCTTTTTGACAAATAATGTGAGAATAATAAAGTAATTTTAATTGTTAGTAAGTTAAACAGTGAGTTAAAACATTAATAGGAGATTATGACTGTAAACCAAAGTTTACTTTAAAGTATTATGATATACTGAGATATTTCAGTTCTGGGTAATATCAGGGATTATTATCACTTGTTACTCCATCAAATGGATTATTGATTGCTCTCCAACAATTAATAATAAATAGCTTTTACTTTTCAGGATAGTTTTTAGCAGAGAAAATACTATTTGGATTTTATTATTCTTTCAGTTTCTAGTGTTATTTTTTATTCCATAATGACCATCCAGGTGTTTTTCCTCACTTTGTGGTATTGATTTCTGAAGACTTCAGAAAGGAAACATACATCTCCTATGAAAAATGCTTCCCTGGTGGCTCAGACTATAAAGCGTCTGTCTACCGTGTGGGGGACCTGGATTCGATCCCTGGGTCAGGAAGATCCCTAGAGAAGGAAATGGCAACCCACTCCAGTACTTTTGCCTAGAAAATTCCATGGACGGAGGAGCCTGGTGTCCATGGGGTCACAAAGAGTTGGATATGACTGAGCGACTTCACTTTCTTTTCTTTAATTATTTTAAGCAATTTTGTATTGTGAGTTTTTTTTTTTTAAACAAGTATTGTTAAACTTCTAGAAATAATTTTTAAATAGAAAATTTTAAATGCCATTTTTGTGCAATTGATAATAAAGACCAAATATTGTGTGTGCTAAGTCACTTCAGTCACATTCGATTCTTTGCAACCCTATGGACTATAGCCCTTGAGTCTTCTCTGTCCATGAGTTTCTCCAGGGAAGAATACTGGAGTGGGTGGCCATGCCCTCCTCCAGGGGACCTTCCCACCCAAGGATTGAATCTGTCTCTTGTATCTCCTGCGTTGGCAGGGGTTTCTTTATAAAGTTTATTAAATATACTAGTCCTTATTTATATACTACAGACTTAGTTGTAAGAATTTACAAGTATTGAAACAATTAAACTTAGTGACTCTGTAAATTATTTGTGAAGAGTATAAGACTGATCAGATATTGCTAGTTAGTGAAGTCACAAAAGATTTGTATATCCTAACTTAGTGATAATATGGGGTTAAATACTATTAAAAATTAAGATATACTAAAGATATACCTGGACACATAGTAGTAATATTCAGTGTACCAAAAATAGAAAAATTTTAAAGCACTCAAGAGAAAGGGCAGATAGCTTTTAACAGAACAAAATATTATATTAATTTTCAAGAGCAATAATAGAAGCTAAAATAAAAAGTCTAACTGTGAATGAATGTAGAATTCTACACAAAGTTATACAGTATGGAAAAAATAAAGGCATAAGTAAATGTATTTTAACAAAGAGTGCTTTTAATACTCCCCAAATGATTCTAAAGTATTATTAAAGATGTATGTAAAAATAAAAAGCACAAATGGAGTGGGATGAAAGTTATTAATATAATAGTATTCAAAGTAATTGGCAAACATCTAGCTAGCTTACTGTATATAAGCATGTTGGTTAAGAAAACAATAACAATGATTAATTTAGATATAATTTTAAAAGATATAATTAAAACATTTGCAAATGATTGTTAAAATATTCTAAAGTATTTGTATGTTCTGAGAAGAAGTGAGAAATATTTACTTTAGGCTTTGTCAAGAAAAATGTATACTTGAATGAATGTTAAAATTTCAAGCCTAAGAATTTAAAAACGTCATATGGAACATATATTCCTAATCCATTAAAGCAAAGGGGATTAATAAAATCCAATAGAAGTTAGGAAAGAATAAACATGCAAACAAATATGCCCAAAGCACAAAATCAGATGTTAAAGCCATATGCAAATAATTTAGTAATCTCTAAATGAAATGAACTGCATCAATCAGAAAACAGACACTCAGTTTGGATTTCAAAAGAAATTTAACACCATAATAAAATGATACATAAAAAGGTGAGAGTAAAACCTTGGAAAAACAAACTACAAGTAAATAATAATCAAAAGAAAGGTGATGTCATTATATTAATGAAAGACATGAGTTTTGAACATTAAAAAGGGGTAAAGAAAGTCTTCACATAATAACAAAAGAAATAATTCAACATACAGATATAACAATTCTGTGCCTAAGAGCATATTTTGGAAATAGGTCAATATTAATAAAGGAAAATAATTGGATAAAATAACAAAGCAAAATGGACACATAAACATTCAGTGAGAAATTTTAATCCTGCTATCTCATTACCTGATAGCTCAAGCAAATGAAAATTAGTGAGGATATGGATGACTTGGTCATCCCCATCTTTGGACCAGGAAGAGAACTCCACTGACTTCCAGCTGTGATTCTAGTAATAATCCTAGTATTTCTTTGCCCTGTACTCCCACTCCTTCACGTGGAAAAAGAATAGATTGCCCTGATCACTAAGTTGGGACGAAACACCAAAATGCTTAACTTTTAAATTTCTCATCCTCTTTCGAATTGAGAAATGTGAGGATGCATATTACCCTGCTCTTCACCATGAGTTGAAGCTCCCCATGATTTTCTAGCTATGCTTCTGACCTGACAGTAATTCTTGGATGAAATAATAGGTATCATATGTCAGTACATTCTCTAGTCCAGTTTTTAACAGTAAAATAGCTTATATTTTTATTATCTGTCTGATGTGTAGTACTTATATTTCAATTGGTTATAACCTCAGAAGAAGGAGTATAACTTACTACACCAGACCCAAATACAAGCTTTCACAAGTGGTCTAATAAATGAATAAATATAGCTAGCTAACAAAATTAGATAGCCTAATGTAGTTAATGACTACTGGATATACTGTGTAAATATTGTTTTAAATTATACCTAAGACATTAACAAAAGGGATCACATAGCAGGACACAAAGCAAATAACAAGGACTTTTAAACGAAAAATATGAAATTTTGTGTAACAATAAAATTAAATGTCAATACTAAAGGAAAACCATGATCCCTACAGCAAACCTTATCTAAGGACATAAAACAAGACCTAAATAAACAGATGTATCAAGTTCCTAGATGAGAAACTGTTTATATTGTGTCTCTTTTGCTATATTCTGAGATTCCATCATGATGTCCTTTGGTGTGGACCTATTGGATATTAGCTCCACTGTGCTGGGCTGTCAGTGAAACCTACAGACTCATGTCCATCTTGGGACATGTTCTTGAATTCTTTATTGATGATTTCCTGTTTACCATATTCTCAATGTCTGGGTGTCCCATTATTTAAGTGTTGGATTTCTGGAAAGTGTCCTCTGGTTTTCTCTTCTAGTTTCTATCATTTTACTCTAGTTTCTAGGGGATTTCTTAAACTTAATTTTTTTTTCCTTGAGGTTTTCATTCTCGTGTTCAGAGTTTAGATTTACTAAACTTGATATTTTTCCTCTATATATCCCCTTTGTTTTTGTTTGAGACTTCTCAGACTTTATTAAGACACTAATTACAGGATTTTTTCAAAGTACTGTAGTCTTTAATATAATTTTTTTTCTGCTTGTGGATATATGGGGGGCTCCATGCAACCCCTTATATAAGTGTAATCCCTGATTCATGGTTGTTTAAGAAGTCTAAGTGAAAATTTCATTCGAACTCTGGGTATGTGCATCAGTTCAGTTGCTCAGTCGTTTCCGACTCTTTGCAACCCCATGAATTGTAGCATGCCAGGCCTCCCTGTTCATCAACAACTCCCAGAGTTCACTCAAACTTACATCAATCAAGTTGATGATGTCATCCACCCATCTTATCCTCTGTCATCCCCTTCTCTTGCCGCCAATCCCTCCCAGCATCAGAGTTTTTTTCCAATGAGTCAACTCATATGAGGTGGCCAAAGTACTGGAGTTTCAGCTTTAGCATCATTTCTTCCAAAGAACACCCAGGGCTGATCTCCTTTAGAATGGACTGGTTGGATCTCCTTGCAGTCCAAGGGACTCTCAAGAGTCTTCTCCAACACCACAGTTCAAAAGCATCAATTCTTTGGCACTCAGCCTTCTTCACAGTCCAACTCTCACATCCATACATGACCAGAGGAAAAACCATAGCCTTGACTAGACGGACCTTAGTCAGCAAAGTAATGTCTCTGCTTTTGAATATGCTATCTAGGTTGGTCATAACTTTCCTCCCAAGGAGTAAGCGTCTTTTAATTTCATGGCTGCAGTCACCATCTGCAGTGATTGTGCATCGGGCTCAGTAATTAGTAGACACATATGATCTTGTTTCCATGTTTGTTGAGGAAGCTGCCTATGTTAGTTGGACAGGGTAATTAAGGCTGAAAAATCAAATGCCTCGTAAGTATTGGCAGCAGTGTCTACTGCCAGTCCTGGTAATCCTGTGCATTGTAACTAAGTACCTCACATCCCTATCGACACATCCATCCATGGTCAACAGAATCCATGGAGATGAGGGGAGAAACAAACTGACAATTAAAAGTTATTCATCTGGAAGGAGTACCTAACATTTCTGTCTACTGAGTTTATTGAATTGAATTCAAGTCGCTCAGTCGTGTACGACTCTTTGCGAGCCCATGGACTGTAGCTTACCAGGCTCCTCTGACCATAGGATTTTCCGGGCAATAGTACTGGAGTGGATTGCCATTTCCTTCTCCAGGGGATCTTCCTGACACAGAGATTGAACCCAGCTCTCCCGCATTATAGACAGACGACTGAGTTTATTAGCCAAAGTTAATCACATGACTCTAACCTCAAGGAACAGGGATATATAGTCCTACTATGTGCACAGAGGGGTGAAGAAACAGAAGTTCTGTAGACCAGAAGTCTGTCAAGGTCTCCTTTAACTGTCTTTGTTTCTACTTAAGCTAGATCTTCTCAGCAGAGACTTTGATATCTTGCCTAAGAGTAATTCCTTGCCTGCAGGAATTCTGGGAGCCAGGTGAGAGCAGGCTTGGGGGAGAGTAGAGGTCTCAACATTCATTATTTATATATATGTGTATGTATGTGTATATAAATTTTCCAGCTATCTTTTTTTTTGGAGAATAATACTCCTGCCTTTAGCTGTGCCCAGTCCAGAGACCCTTTCTAGATTATACTTCCTGTAGCATACTGACATATGGGAGAGATGGACTGATCAATCGGGAATGAAGAAAGAAATCATTGAATGGTATAGCTATTGACTCCTTATTTTGTTATGTGAGCTCCTTCTTACCAGTGGTGACAGATGATGCTGATTCCTGTATTTTTTGAAGATGTTGTTGAACAAATTTGGTTCATTCTCTGCTTTCTTCAATGTTGCTTGTCAATTGCCTTCCCTGGACTTCCTACATATTCATTATTCATCCATTAGCTTTAATGTTTTTTATCATCACCTCTTCTATTTCCTTGGATCTCAGTAAATTTTATATTTTTGTTAAAAGTAATTCTTACACTGTATTTTTGGAGAAGGCAACAGCACTCCACTCCAGTACTCTTGCCTGGAAAATCCCATGGACGGAGGAGCCTGGAAGGCTGCAGTCCATGGGGTCACTGAGGGTCGGACACGACTGAGCGACTTCACTTTCACTTTCATGCATTGGAGAAAGAAATTGCAACCCACCCCAGTGTTCTTGCCTGGAGAATCCCAGGGACGGGGGAGCCTGGTGGGCTGCCCTCTATGGGGTCGCACAGAGTCGGACATGACTGAAGTGACTTAGCAGCAGCAGCAGCAACACTGTATTTTAGTGGGGTAGCAGGAGGGAGTAAAATTAAATGTGTTTGATCAGTCTATCATCTTGAAGGCAACTTGCTAAATATTTCCAGCATCTGGTCACTGAAACTAGTTTTTTTTAACTTGAAAAACTTTTTAAAGTGTGAGAAACTTAAATTTGTTTTTTAATTTTACGTTGGAGTATAATTGATTTATGGTGGTGTGTTAATTTCAGGTGTATAGCAAAGTGATTCAATTAAACATGTACACATAACAATTCTTTTTCATATTCTTTCCCATATAGATTATTACACAATATTGAGTAGAGTTTTCTGTGCCATATAGAAGGTCCTTGTTGACTATCTATTTTATATATAGTAGGAGAAGGCAATGGCACCCCACTCCAGTACTCTTGCCTGGAAAATCCCATGGATGAAGGAGCCTGGAAGGCTGCAGTCCATGGGATCGCTGAGGGTCAGACACGACTGAGCGACTTCACTTTCACTTTCATGCATTGGAGAAGGAAATGGCAACCAACTCCAGTGTTCTTGCCTGAAGAATCCCAGGGACGGGGGAGCCTGATGGGCTGCTGTCTATGGGGTCGCACAGAGTCGGACACGACTGAAGCGACTTAGCAGCAGTAGTGTATATTTGTTAAACCCAAACTCCTGATTTATGCTGTCCTCTGTTCCCCTTTGGTATTCACAGGTTCGTTTTCTGTCTGTGACTACAGCTCCATCTTGACTCTTTGGATAAGTCTAGGTCTCTTTTGTCCATTCACACTGGTGTAGTTCAGGTGGTTCTGGTGATCAGTGTTCCTGCTTTTATGGTGATTATTTTCATCAAAACTACTGAGCATTGTTCCATTTTAGCCAGGAAACTTACCGGTAAAGCCTGATTGTTCACTCCCCACTGATAAAAAATAGTGCAAAACAGCCTGCTGCCTTATGGAAGAATTATTGAATGCATGTTGGAAGACTGGAAGGCAGGTTCTTTTGCCTTTGCATTGCCTAATCCATGGTGCATTTGCTGTATGATTTTGTAAAGCTTGTTAAATGTACCAGGAGAAGGCCTATCTAGCCATAGAGCTCTGGGAATAATTGGAAAATTGAGGCCTACCACAATTTGGGCCCTTTAAATATTCTCCTTTATTTGGACTTTTTGTTAGACCCATAATGCATATCTTTAAGATATTGGGTTGGGCCTTGATTAAATAGATGACATTTTCACTTACTAGTATTTGCTAAAAATTAGCTGCATCAAATAAAATGTGAACACTGAGAAGGAGATAGTTTTTCTCCCAATGAAATGTGAAAATTAACTTCAGACAAAATTTGTCTGTTTTACTTCAGTAACTGAAGAATATTAAGTAGCTAATGTTTAGAGCCTAAAAATATTGTCAGAATATCTGAGAATGTTGTGCAAGAGAGATTGTAAAACTTATTACATTTATTAAATGGGAATGAGTTATCTTGGCTTGCATCATGTATATTATTATAAATTAATATATTTAACTTAGTATTTCAAACTTTAAATATTTTGTATGTTATTTTTTAAGAAGAAATTCTATTGGCCCAAGGGATAGCTCAACAAAATTACAGGGAACTAACCAATGATATTCGAGAAGGCAATGGCACCCCACTCCAGTACTCTTGCCTGGAAAATCCCATGGACAGAGGAGCTGGTAGGCTGCAGTCCATGGGGTCGCGAAGAGTGGAACACGACTGAGCGACTTCACTTTCACTTTTCACTTTCATGCATTGGAGAAGGAAATGGCAAGACACTCCAGTGTTATTGCCTGGAGAATCCCAGGGATGGTGGAGCCTGGTGGGCTGTTGTCTTTGGGGTTGCACAGACTCAGACACGACTGAAGCGACTTAGCAGCAGCAGCAGCCTGTGCTATCATCCCTGATAAAACTATCAATATTATTCAAGAAAATAGCCAGAAAACACAGCACTTGTGAGGACAAGTACTTCGGTTGTTGAGTGGGGGTGGCTCTCTGTTCGCCCTTGTGGTGTTCTCAATTGGAGGTTTGTATTCAGATAAGACCATGGAAGATTTTAAAGTGTATTATTTACTCTACTTTGGGTTGACAAGACATTATGAAAATAACAGATCCGTGTGTAAAGAGGGAAGACTCTCATATCGAAAGCAGGTGAATTATGCGGGTGCTGAAAATAGCAGGATCACCTTTTCTGACCCCTTATGGAAATTCACCTGTTCTTGCGTTATATCTCCTGGAATAAATAAATAATCCATACTCATTCTCTCTCAAACCCATAATTCATTGGTGCCTCAGTATCTAATTCTGTGTGATATATTTTAATAAATGGTATGGTTTTCCAAATACTGTAAGTTTTTTGGCATAAACCTGTCTGACAGCAATCCTGTGAATTCTTTCTGTCCTTGTCTCCATCTGTTGTGCAGTTGTTAACACTGCTGTGTTTTTTACTTTTGTCTTTCTTGTCACCATCAGTCAGCTTAAGACTGCTTAAACATGTATGTTTTATCACTTATATTTGGGTTTATAGATTGATCTCATTCACTTAATTTTGAGCCCCTCAAAGTCATGATTATGGCTCTTTTTCTATGAGATTTTTATAGGCTTGTAAGTAGCTATACATAGCACCCTACATTTTGCTGAAACAATTTTTGAATATACGACTTACTGAAAATGTTTGATATGTAAATAAGCACTTAACACTTTTTAATTTATTTAAATTGGACCTACCCAGATTTCCAGAATTCATGCTAGAAAGCAATGGAGTATAGTAGACAGGAGCTGAGGGCAAGCCCTAGAAACCTGAGAAAATTCATATAGTCATTGAGATTCAGTTTCTTCATCTGTAATATTTACATGATAATAATGCCTTCTCCCAGGATAGATGTGGAAATTAAATGAAATCATAAATATGAAAAAGCACTTTGTAATTTTTTTTTACATCGACAAAAATATAGTTATTATTTGAAGATTAGAGGCTAAGGCAAATAGATGGAAAATAGATGATAGAACCACAAATAGGATGCCAGTCTCCTGATGCCCAGTCAGGACATGGCAAGGGGACTCGCCACCTGGGAGCAGATTACCTGCACTGTTCAAAAACATATACTGATGCTATACAACGTAAATAGGAACCCAATTAGAATCGTCTCTACTATCAAAGGATTGTCATTATAAAAATAATTCAGCTGCTTATATACATATATATGTACTTAGTATAAGTACTTAAATTTCAGCATTTAGCCAGGATGATTCTTTAGTTTATGTGTAGTATGAGCCCCTATATAGTTGGCACTTGATAAATATTATTTTGAACAAATAAATTTATATGAAACTGTGGCCTCAGTAAATGTTCAGTTCAGTTCAGTTGCTCAATCGTGTCCAACTCTCTGCGACCCCATGAATAGCAGCATGCCAGGCCTTCTTGTCCATCACCAACTCCCGGAGTTCACTCAGACTCACGTCCATCGAGTTGGTGATGCCATCCAGCCATCTCATCCTTGGTCATCCCCTTCTCCTCCTGCCCCCAATCCCTCCCAGCATCAGAGTCTTTTCCAATGAGTCAATTCTTCACATGAGGTGGCCAAAGTACTGGAGTTTCAGCTTCAGCATCATTCCTTCCAAAGAAATCCTAGGGCTGATCTCCTTCAGAATGGACTGGTTGGATCTCCTTGCAGTCCAAGGGACTCTCAAGAGTCTTCTCCAACACCACAGTTCAAAAGCATCAATTCTTTGGCGCTCAGCCTTCTTCACGGTCCAATTCTCACATCCATACATGACCACAGGAAAAACCATAGCCTTGATTAGATGGACCTTAGTTGTCAAAGTAATGTCTCTGCTTTTGAATATGCTATCTAGGTTGGTCATAACTTTCCTTCCAAGGAGTAAGCATCTTTTAATTTCATGGCTGCAATCACCATCTACGGTGATTTTGGACCCCCCAAAAATAAAGTCTGACACTGTTTCCACTGTTTGCCCATCTATTTCCCATGAAGTGATGGGACCGGATGCCATGATCTTTGTTTTCTGAATGTTGAGTTTTAAGGCAACTTTTTCACTCTCCACTTTCACTTTTATCAACAGGCTTTTTAGTTCCTCTTCATTTTCTGCCATAAGGGTTGTGTCATCTGCATATCTGAGGTTATTGATATTTCTCCCAGCAATCTTGATTCCAGCTTGTATTTCTTCCAGTCCAGCGTTTCTCATGATGTACTCTGCACACACAGAAAACCAACCTTCGCCACCACTGACATAAAGAATCCTCTGCGCTCTCCATCTTCACTGTCCTAAAAAGTCCTCTGTACTTTCCATGTCTCCTCTCCACACTGCTAGTAACCATCAGTTCAGTTCAGTTCAGTCGCTCAGTCGTGTCCGACTCTTTGCGACCCCATGAATCGCATGCCAGTCCTCCCTGTCAATCACCAACTCCTGGAGTTCACTCAGACTCGTGTCCATCGAGTCGGTGATGCCATCCAGCCATCTCATCCTTGGTCGTCCCCTTTTCCTCCTGCTCCCAATCCCTCCCAGCATCAAAGTCTTTTCCAATGAGTTAACTCTTCTCATGAGGTGGCCAAAGTACTGGAGTTTCAGCTTTAGCATCATTCCTTCCAAAGAAATCCCAAGGCTGATCTCTTTCAGAATGGTTGGTTGGATCTCCTTGCAGTCCAAGGGACTCTCAAGAGTCTTCTCCAACACCACAGTTCAAAAGCATCCATTCTTCGGTGCTCAGCCTTCTTCACAGTCCAACTCTCACACCCATACATGACCACAGGAAAAAACATAGCCTTGACTAGAGGGACCTTTGTTGTCAAAGTAATGTCTCTGCTTTGGAATATGCTATCTAGGTTGGTCATAACTTTCCTTCCAAGGAGTAAACGTCTTTTAATTTCATGGCTGCAATCACCATCTGCGGTGATTTTGGAGCCCCCCAAAATAAAGTCTGACACTGTTTCCACTGTTTCTCCATCTATTTCCCATGGAGTGATGTCTTTTTAATTGCCTCCATGGTTTTGCCTGGTCCAGAATGTCATACATAGTATCACACAAAATGTAGCAGTTTTAGATTAGTTTCTTTGTCTTAGCAATACCCATGTACAATTGCTCCATGTCTTTCTATGGCTTAATAGCTCATTTCTTTTTTGCACCAAATAATCCACTACTGGCATGCATCACAGTTTATTTATCCATTCACTCCTTGAAGGACATCTTGATTGCTTCCAAGATCTGATGATTGTGAATTAAGCTACTGCTAACATCCTTGTGTAGGATTATGTGTAGGGATAAATTTTGAACTCTTTTTGAAATACCACGAGTGTAGTTATTGGATCTTGTGGTGAGAGTATGTTTTCTCAATGGTAAGAGTATGTTTAATTTTATATCAAACTGCCAAAGTGTCTTCCAAAGTAGCTATACCATTCTGCATTGCCACCAGTGATATGAGAGTTCCTATTTTTTTTCACCACCTCACCAATATTTGGGTCAGTGTTCCTGATTTGGGTTTTCTAATAGATGTATAGTGGTATCTCATATTTGTTTTAACTTGTATTTTCTTGATAATGTGATGTGGAACATCTTTTCGTATGATCAGATGCTATTTGTATATCTTCTTTGAGATATCTGTTAAGATCTTTGGCCCAGTTTTTAATCAGGTTGTTTTCTTATTGTGGAGTTTTAAGTGTTCTTTGTATATTTTGGATAGCAATCCTTTACCAGATGTGTCTTTCAAAATATTTTCTCCCAGTCTATGGCTTGTTTTTCATTCTCTTGATACTGTCTTTTGTATCACAAGAGTTTTTATTTATTCTTTAAATCACAATGATATATATTAGAGCTCCAGAACTTATTCATCTTTTAATTGCAACAGAAGTTTTATATGTTCTTGAAGTCCAGCTTATAAGTTATTTCTTTCACAGGTACTGTGTCTCTAGTGTTTTATAGAGAAAAGTTATTTTCCCAAGAATTTTAGTACACTGTTTCTCTGTAGATTTTCTATGGAACCTGTTTCTCACCTTTTAGGCATGTGTAGGACCTTTGTGCAAAGAGAATCTATTGCTTCAAGAATATTCTGATGTAACAAAGGAAAGTGGGTCTTTAGAGGATAGGTGTTATGTTGAGTAAGGGTCAGTTTCAACACAGAATAAATTGGGAAAAAATAATTTCCAAGTGAAAACCCAGAGAGAATGTATCCATGGAGGTGATGATGTAGGATATTGCACAGCAAAACATGAGTAAATGAGAACCAGAGGGAAATGATACTCTCTGAGCATCTCTAAGTAGTCTTAAAATGTCTCCCTACTTCTGCATACTGGACATAATGTGAGTGTATACTTCTAATGCCAACAATGAATACATCATGAGTAAGAATGGTGATAACGAAAGTATTAAAAATAGACTTTAAGATGGAAAGCTGGATGTAACTTACATGTACCAACTCAAAAATTTTGTACTCTTGTTTTCTAAATTTATTTGGATATGTGAAGTAAAATTTCAGCAGCTTGTGCAGATACAGCTTCTAGAAGTTTTTTTTTTTTTTTAAGTATTACATGAACCATATTTATTGAATGAAACTGTCACACCACATGATATACCTTATGCACATGATAAAGGTCTCTCATAACATTTTCATGGATATTAGCTTGTTTGTGGAATACTAAAGCTGGGACACAAACTGATAGGATCTGGGATGCTGCCATTCTAGTCTCATCTCATTGTGCACAGAGTAGCATAGTGGGTGCTAGGTAAGACCTCAAAGATTGTTTCCACAATAAGATTCAGTTAATGCAAAAAATGAATCCCATATTCAACACTAAACTCCTCCCATAAACAATATCTATACTTTATTATTGTCTTGAGACAGCAGCTATCCTTCTGTATAACACAGTTTCTCAATCTTGTTTATGTAATTTATGGCCAATTTTAAATGAAACTTGTTTCCACAGCCCCAGTTTAGAAAGCTGATTTTAAATTGTGTTAGTTAAATTCGTATAATGACACAATTAGATGCAAACTTTTAATTTACAATGTAAAGCTAAAATGAACTTATAAATTAAAGTCAGTAATTAAATTAACACTAAAATTATCACTCAATTAATGCAATGCATGGCAGTCCTCCCAACTCTAAATCCCCAAAATATCATGAACACAGATAGTTGGTGTGATGGTGAATTTTAGGTATTGACTTGACAGGACCACAGGGTGTCCACGTATTATGTCAAACATTATTTCAGGTGTTTCTGTATGCTTGTTTTTGGATGAGATTAACATTCATATGGGTTGGCTGCGTAAAACAAATTGCCCTCCTTAGTGTGTGTGGGCCTCATTCAATCAGTTGAAAACCTGGCTAGAATAAAAATTCAGACCCTTCATCAAGTAAGAGAGAATTCTTCCTGCCTTATTGATGTTAAACTGGGGCTTTGCTTTTTTATACTTTTAGATTTGCACAGAAACATTGGCTTTTACTGGTTCTCGAGCTTACCAGGCTTTGGACTGGACCGTGTTGATTCACCCTGCAGATTTTGGAAGGTACTGACTTCTCTAACTGTGTGAGTCAATTTTTATAATAATAATAAATCATCATAATGTATATATAATACATATACATCCTATTAGTTATGTTTTTTCTGAAGAACCCAAAATAATAGAGATTTTGGTACCAAGAGGGATTCTAGAGAAACAGGGTTTTGATGAGTGTTCTGACTTGGTTCTGAGATTTCTAGATTGATTCACTAATCTGATTAGACTTAAAGATGTTAATGATTCCATTTCCATTGGTAAAGAGAACATTGGTAGTCCTTGTTATGATCTGGCAATAGAGATACACAAAATATTTCCATCGGATACTTTCTTTTAATTACCTACTTATAAGAAGCAAAGATATGGGTAACTATGTATGTGATACTTTTGAATATTGTGTCAAACTAGTGGATATAAGGGGATTGATTGTCTGGTTGCTCCTAGTGTTGACAGACAAAGTAGGGAAAAAAAAAGATGAGTTCAAGTGCTATTTAAATGACTTGGAAACTTCTACTTGCACACTGAAGGATCCTTTCAATTTCTATAGATGCTGGGTTGAGTTCATTGAAAATCAAACCTAGAATCTCATCCTGTCACTGGCTGAGCAAATTAAACTTTTGGCTTTGAAGAGTGTCTATTGTTAAAGTGATGGCATTGATTGGAAAGGAATGGGATCCTGAAAGTTGGAATGGGGATATGTGGGAAGACAATGATGAATCTGAGGACACTGGGCTCCTAAATCCTGACTGGTTGTCTTTGCCAGTAGAAGCAGTTTCCCCATCCTCAGTGGAAGTGGCTTCTCTACCCACTTTTGAGGGAAATAACCCTGCATTGCCTGAGAGAAATACAGTGGCGTCTCCTGAGGCTGTTGACATTGAGACAATGTAATTCTCTGCAGGATCCTCCCCCAACTACTTTATTTTTTACTTCTGACTTACAGCTGGATTCAAGTTCTATCAGGCCCAGAATAAGAAACAAACTGTAGCTCATGAGGAGGTACCCTGTATTCCAAAAGAACTATTTGAATTTTCAAATTTATATGGCAGAAAGCTGCAAGGGACCATGTATGAATATGAGTATATAAGATGTGGGTGAATGGCGGGAGGAACATAAAGTTGGATCTGGCTGAACTTATCGATAGGAGCTTACTAAGGAGACATTCTGCGTGAAATGTTTCAGCTTGAGGAGTCTGAGAGGAATCTAATAATATATTTGGTTGGTTAGCTGAAATATAATCCACAAGGTGAACAACAATGAATGAGTTAGAGATATCATATGGGATTTGGTTTAATGCAGAGGAGCAGGTTCAAAGTTTCAGGGGATTAGAGTGTTACAGTGGATTTGTCATTTAAGGCTTAGTCATCCACCCTGGGTGCATTCAGAAGCAATTTTCACCACAACTATGAGAAATAAATTTATGTGGGGAGTTCCAGCATCCTGAAAAGATCTATGATTGTTCTCCTGTGTATACCCATCTTTACAGTGAAAACTGAGGTTGCTGAATCAGGAAACCTAACTGAGAGGCGGGTAATTAGACTTTGAGGTGGAAGGGGCCAAACAGCGGTAGTAAACNTGATGGTGAATTTTAGGTATTGACTTGACAGGACCACAGGGTGTCCACGTATTATGTCAAACATTATTTCAGGTGTTTCTGTATGCTTGTTTTTGGATGAGATTAACATTCATATGGGTTGGCTGCGTAAAACAAATTGCCCTCCTTAGTGTGTGTGGGCCTCATTCAATCAGTTGAAAACCTGGCTAGAATAAAAATTCAGACCCTTCATCAAGTAAGAGAGAATTCTTCCTGCCTTATTGATGTTAAACTGGGGCTTTGCTTTTTTATACTTTTAGATTTGCACAGAAACATTGGCTTTTACTGGTTCTCGAGCTTACCAGGCTTTGGACTGGACCGTGTTGATTCACCCTGCAGATTTTGGAAGGTACTGACTTCTCTAACTGTGTGAGTCAATTTTTATAATAATAATAAATCATCATAATGTATATATAATACATATACATCCTATTAGTTATGTTTTTTCTGAAGAACCCAAAATAATAGAGATTTTGGTACCAAGAGGGATTCTAGAGAAACAGGGTTTTGATGAGTGTTCTGACTTGGTTCTGAGATTTCTAGATTGATTCACTAATCTGATTAGACTTAAAGATGTTAATGATTCCATTTCCATTGGTAAAGAGAACATTGGTAGTCCTTGTTATGATCTGGCAATAGAGATACACAAAATATTTCCATCGGATACTTTCTTTTAATTACCTACTTATAAGAAGCAAAGATATGGGTAACTATGTATGTGATACTTTTGAATATTGTGTCAAACTAGTGGATATAAGGGGATTGATTGTCTGGTTGCTCCTAGTGTTGACAGACAAAGTAGGGAAAAAAAAAGATGAGTTCAAGTGCTATTTAAATGACTTGGAAACTTCTACTTGCACACTGAAGGATCCTTTCAATTTCTATAGATGCTGGGTTGAGTTCATTGAAAATCAAACCTAGAATCTCATCCTGTCACTGGCTGAGCAAATTAAACTTTTGGCTTTGAAGAGTGTCTATTGTTAAAGTGATGGCATTGATTGGAAAGGAATGGGATCCTGAAAGTTGGAATGGGGATATGTGGGAAGACAATGATGAATCTGAGGACACTGGGCTCCTAAATCCTGACTGGTTGTCTTTGCCAGTAGAAGCAGTTTCCCCATCCTCAGTGGAAGTGGCTTCTCTACCCACTTTTGAGGGAAATAACCCTGCATTGCCTGAGAGAAATACAGTGGCGTCTCCTGAGGCTGTTGACATTGAGACAATGTAATTCTCTGCAGGATCCTCCCCCAACTACTTTATTTTTTACTTCTGACTTACAGCTGGATTCAAGTTCTATCAGGCCCAGAATAAGAAACAAACTGTAGCTCATGAGGAGGTACCCTGTATTCCAAAAGAACTATTTGAATTTTCAAATTTATATGGCAGAAAGCTGCAAGGGACCATGTATGAATATGAGTATATAAGATGTGGGTGAATGGCGGGAGGAACATAAAGTTGGATCTGGCTGAACTTATCGATAGGAGCTTACTAAGGAGACATTCTGCGTGAAATGTTTCAGCTTGAGGAGTCTGAGAGGAATCTAATAATATATTTGGTTGGTTAGCTGAAATATAATCCACAAGGTGAACAACAATGAATGAGTTAGAGATATCATATGGGATTTGGTTTAATGCAGAGGAGCAGGTTCAAAGTTTCAGGGGATTAGAGTGTTACAGTGGATTTGTCATTTAAGACTTAGTCATCCACCCTGGGTGCATTCAGAAGCAATTTTCACCACAACTATGAGAAATAAATTTATGTGGGGAGTTCCAGCATCCTGAAAAGATCTATGATTGTTCTCCTGTGTATACCCATCTTTACAGTGAAAACTGAGGTTGCTGAATCAGGAAACCTAACTGAGAGGCGGGTAATTAGACTTTGAGGTGGAAGGGGCCAAACAGCGGTAGTAAACCACCAGGGCAGAGTGGGTATGGTTAACTTATTTTCAAAGGACTGTCAAATCAGCAGTCAGAACACTGCCAGAACTAATGCAGTCCTGTGGCCTAGTTTATTATGATGCTCTTATAAGTGAAATAAATAGGAAACCTACTAAATTCTTGTGATATACACACACACATACACACATATATAAGCACAGATATTATTGGTCAAGTAAAGAAAAGTCTAATCTGAATCATAAAAATGGAGGTATGCTTCCTCAATCAATTCCTAGACTTGGGCCAATTTTTAGATCCAGAATCCTTTGAATGAAGGGGAAGCCAGGTCTCCTTAGGGGAAGATCTTGATATTCAATACAATGCCCCCCAATTTTGACTTTTAGTTTTTCTCCCAACTTTCACCAAAGAGACCTATGGCTTTTTACTAGGGTAAGTGTGTATTAAGGAAAAGAAAATTAGATCTCTTAGGTATTACTGACATCTATTCTTCTTTTTTTTTTTAATTTTACTTTACAATACTCTATTGGCTTTGCCATACATCGACATGAATCCACCACAGGTGTACACAAGCTCCCAATCCTGAATCCCCCTCCCACCTCCCACCCCACAACATCTCTATGGAAAACAGTGTGGAGATACCTTAAAAAATTGCAAATAGAACTGACATCTATTCTTAACTGACACTGATTCCAGGAGACTCAAAATGTCAGTCTGGTCTACCCATCAAAGTAGGAACTTATGGAGGTCAGATGGGCCATGGAGTTTTGGTTTGGATCCATCTCACAAGAAACTCACTGGGCCCCTGAACCCAGCCCAGGATTATTTCTGCAGTTTTGGAATGCATAATTGGAATAGAAATATTCAGTAGTTGGTAAGATCTCCACATTAGTTCCTTGACCTGAGCTGTGAGGACTTGTGGTGGAAGTCTAAGTTTGAAGCCTCTAGAATTGACTCTATGAAGGACAATGTGAAATAAGACACTACTGAATTCCTGGAGGGATTGCAGAGGTTGGTGCACTATCAAGGGGTTGGAAATATACAGGACTGATGATTTCTACAACATCCTATTCAACTCACCTATTTGGCCAGTGTGGAAGACAGATGGATCCTGGAGAATGACAGTGGATTATTGTAAGCTTAGTCAAGTGGTGAGTTCAATTGCAGTTGCTGTGCTTGGTTTGATTTTATCACTTGAGCCAATTAACACATCTCCAGGTACCTGGTAGGCAGCTAATGATCTGGCAAGTGCTTCCTTCTCTAGTCTGTCATAAGGACCACCACAAGCAGTTTGCTATCAGCTGGCCCAGTGAGCAGTGATGCCTTCACTATGTATCAGGGGTGTATCAACTCTTTTAACCCTGTGTCATGATTTTTGTCATAGAGAAAGATCTTGGTCATCTCTCTTCCGCAGGGTATTACGTTGGTTCATTACATTGATGACCTTCATGCTGATGGCACTTAGTAAGAAGCAGCACCTTTTCTAGACTTAATGGTAAGACGTTTACATGCCAGAGAGTTGGAAATAAGTACCAAAAAGATTCAGAGACCTTCTGCCTCAGTGAGATTTCTAGAGCTTCAGTGATGTGGACTGTGTCAAGATATCCACTTCAAGGGGAAGGATTCAGGTGGCAATAGTACAAGTTCTGATTTGGGCATACTCATTCTTCTGTGTGTCACATGATAATTTTTCTCTGTGCATTTATATGATATATTCATTTTTACTGTGAACTATGATAACAATTTGGCCTTCACTTGAGAGGATCAGATCATTTCATTTTTAATCACTCTGTTCCTTTCTCATTCATTCACTGTGGGCAAGTGAGTAGTGTGAATTATTTTTCAGTATGATTCTAAACACAAACATGGATATTGACATTGATCCCTAATATTTAGTTTTTAAGCTGTTTCTTGGTAATTCAGAATGAACATGGATGTTGACATAAACTGGCATAAAATATTTACTCAAAAAATCAACTTTACAGTGGATCACAATTGATTAGTTACCCATGGAGAGGGCAGTGTTCTGAATTTTTCCATTTGAGAAATACTGAGTTTGAATGAACTCTGGGAGTTGGTGATGGACAGGGAGGCCTGGTGTGCTGCAATTCATGGGGTCGCAAAGAGTTGGACACGACTGAGTGACTGAATTGAACTGAACTGAATTGAAAGTGGAGTGGTTAAAATTTTAAAAAATAGAGTCAGACCAACCCCAAATTAAAACCTAGTTTTTTTTTTTTAATTAATTATGTGTACTTGAGAAATGAGATAGTGAATATATAGCATTTAACACAGTGACTGGGACCTGGTGAACAATAAATGCCAATGGTTATTATTAATAATGAACAATTCCAATCTTATGACTTTGATGATATTTTTCTAATCCAGTGACTTTCTCTGCCAACCTGCTACTCTGGGAGACCAGTTCTATATGTAATATCATTCAGTCATTACCGTGAAAAACCTTCTGTGTTCAAAACAGCAAGACACAAAGGACTCTAGGAAACCGTGTATACATTCAGCCTGTTTTCAGACTTCAATGCATATTACAGTTATCTAGAGCATACAGCTTCAAACACTCAGCTCCTGTCATCAGAGATCTTGTTCTGATTGGTCTGAAGTGAGGTCCTTTTATTCAGTATTTTTAAAATGTAGATAGAGTTGGGAGGGCACCATGATTTAGTTCTTTTTCCTTCTCTCCTTATTTTTTAAGCATTAGTCATATTGAGAATTTTAAAGAATATACATATATATGTCCAATATATACTTGAACATACCTGTTCAGAAATGTTAACGTTTTTCTGTAGAGCCTTTAGTAATTATGCAATTGCAGAATGATGGAGTATCTTGGGCAAATTATATATGGTAGGCCTGTCAGAGGTAAATGTTGGGCTCCTTTCCAGAGATATCCTTTGGTAAGTAGGCACCAGCGTTGCTGATAAGAATGTCCAGCAATTGCCAACTAAGTTCTCATCCCAAAATTTCATGCACGATACAAAATAAAATGATTTTAACTCCCAAATTCAAAAATACATCTAGAACCGATCCAAATGTATTCCTTTCAATGGCTGAGCAATACTCCATCGTGTATATGCACCACAGCCCTCCCATCCATTCATCTGCCGATGGACATCCAGGCCGCTTCCATGTCCTGGCTATTATAAACAGTGCTGCTGAGAGGGTAACAGGCAGGAAGGCCAGGGGTCTCCAAACGGAGGAAAAAGGCTGCAAGTGTCAGACATTTTATCTCTCTTAAGAGGCAGGAGGAAACAGACTAGTGATATTTTTTTCCTTCTCTATACAAATTTAAAAGGAGGTTTCTCTTAACATTCTGTGTTGCCATGATGACACCTGGTTTCACTTGAAGTTAACCATTGCCTTTTTCTTATGGAAATACTTGTCTTAAGCTATGCTAATGTACTATGCATTTACCCCAAACTCTGTCTTCAAGTCAGTTCTACTTTTGGGCTCAGAACCTACTTGATAAACCAGTATGTTATACTTTGATATTGTTCCTCTAATCTATGTAAATGAAACTATTTGTATGGTGATCTGCCCTTCTTTAAGATTCAAGTTAATCATTTTATGGCCCAAGATAAACCATTTGGAGCCAAGGTTATCCCAAATTACATCTTATGGGTGAGGGGCCTGGTGCCATTCTAAGTTTTGAGACATTCCTTTCATTCATTAACAGGCTGCTGGTGATTATATAACATCCAGCTAAAGACTAGCAGGGGGGTACTCTTTCTGCCACCTTCTGATGCCTATGTCAGAAGCTTTCTCTATCTCCTTTATACTTTAATAAAACTTTGTTACACAAAAGCTCTGAGCAATCCAGCCTCGTCTCTGGCCCCGGATTGAATTCTTCTCCTCCAGGGGCCAAGAATCTCGGCATCGTGATTCAACAACAACCTTTCACTGCAATGAACACTGGGGAGCCGGTCGTGCAGAGTGAAGTGAGTCAGAGGGAAGGACACCAATGTAGTATACTAACGCATATATATGGAATTTAGAAGGGTGGTAATGATAACCCTATATGCGAGACAGCAAAACAGACACAGATGTAAAGAACAGACTTTTGGACTCTGTGGGAGAGGGAGAGGGTGGGATGAGTTGGAAGAATGGCATTGAAACATGTACACTATCATGTAAGAAATGAATCGCTAATCTAGTTTCGATACAGGATACAGGATGCTTGGGGCTGGTGCACTGGGATGACCCAGAGAGATGAAATGGGGAGGGTGATGGGAGGGGGGTTCAGGGTTGGGAACGCATGTACACCTGTGGTGGATTCATGTCAATGTTTGGCAAAACCAATACAGTATTGTAAAGTTAAAAAAAAAAATCTAGAACGTGACTGAATTTGCTGAGTTGTTTTCTTTCTCTTTTTATGCTTCTTTTGCTATGCTANTCCCAAAATTTCATGCACGATACAAAATAAAATGATTTTAACTCCCAAATTCAAAAATACATCTAGAACCGATCCAAATGTATTCCTTTCAATGGCTGAGCAATACTCCATCGTGTATATGCACCACAGCCCTCCCATCCATTCATCTGCCGATGGACATCCAGGCCGCTTCCATGTCCTGGCTATTATAAACAGTGCTGCTGAGAGGGTAACAGGCAGGAAGGCCAGGGGTCTCCAAACGGAGGAAAAAGGCTGCAAGTGTCAGACATTTTATCTCTCTTAAGAGGCAGGAGGAAACAGACTAGTGATATTTTTTTCCTTCTCTATACAAATTTAAAAGGAGGTTTCTCTTAACATTCTGTGTTGCCATGATGACACCTGGTTTCACTTGAAGTTAACCATTGCCTTTTTCTTATGGAAATACTTGTCTTAAGCTATGCTAATGTACTATGCATTTACCCCAAACTCTGTCTTCAAGTCAGTTCTACTTTTGGGCTCAGAACCTACTTGATAAACCAGTATGTTATACTTTGATATTGTTCCTCTAATCTATGTAAATGAAACTATTTGTATGGTGATCTGCCCTTCTTTAAGATTCAAGTTAATCATTTTATGGCCCAAGATAAACCATTTGGAGCCAAGGTTATCCCAAATTACATCTTATGGGTGAGGGGCCTGGTGCCATTCTAAGTTTTGAGACATTCCTTTCATTCATTAACAGGCTGCTGGTGATTATATAACATCCAGCTAAAGACTAGCAGGGGGGTACTCTTTCTGCCACCTTCTGATGCCTATGTCAGAAGCTTTCTCTATCTCCTTTATACTTTAATAAAACTTTGTTACACAAAAGCTCTGAGCAATCCAGCCTCGTCTCTGGCCCCGGATTGAATTCTTCTCCTCCAGGGGCCAAGAATCTCGGCATCGTGATTCAACAACAACCTTTCACTGCAATGAACACTGGGGAGCCGGTCGTGCAGAGTGAAGTGAGTCAGAGGGAAGGACACCAATGTAGTATACTAACGCATATATATGGAATTTAGAAGGGTGGTAATGATAACCCTATATGCGAGACAGCAAAACAGACACAGATGTAAAGAACAGACTTTTGGACTCTGTGGGAGAGGGAGAGGGTGGGATGAGTTGGAAGAATGGCATTGAAACATGTACACTATCATGTAGGAAATGAATCGCTAATCTAGTTTCGATACAGGATACAGGATGCTTGGGGCTGGTGCACTGGGATGACCCAGAGAGATGAAATGGGGAGGGTGATGGGAGGGGGGTTCAGGGTTGGGAACGCATGTACACCTGTGGTGGATTCATGTCAATGTTTGGCAAAACCAATACAGTATTGTAAAGTTAAAAAAAAAAATCTAGAACGTGACTGAATTTGCTGAGTTGTTTTCTTTCTCTTTTTATGCTTCTTTTGCTATGCTACCAAATTTAATATGGCTGCTACTAATAATTAATTTAATGCTATTTTATTTCATATTTGTTTTTTGGAAAACCCCAAAGTATTTGGAATATTTTAGTAATGTTTATGGTTCATGCCTAAAAATCAATAGATAACATTTAGGTTTCATAGGTGAGCTACCATAAAAAGCCTATTGATGAAAGTGAAAAAGGAGAGTGAAAAAGTTGGCTTAAAGCTCAACATTCAGAAAACAAAGATCATGGCATCCGGTCCCATCACTTCATGGGAAATAGATGGGGAAACAGTGGAAACAGTGTCAGACTTTATTTTTTTGAGCTCCAAAATCACTGTAGATGGTGACTGCAGCTATGAAATTAGAAGACGCTTAGTCCTTGGAAGAAAAGTTGTGACCAACCTAGATAGTATATTCAAAAGCAGAGACATTACTTTGCCAACTAAGGTCCATCTAGTCAAGGCTATGGTTTTTCCTGTGGTCATGTATGGATGTGAGAGTTGGACTGTGAAGAAGGCTGAGC
>SJYV01055918.1:589956-640964 GCA_006410875.1 Neotragus pygmaeus
AGTTGGACTGTGAAGAAGGCTGAGCGCCAAAGAATTGATGCTTTTGAACTGTGGTGTTGGAGAAGACTCTTGAGAGTCCCTTGGACTGCAAGGAGATCCAACCAGTCCATTCTGAAGGAGATCAACCCTGGGATTTCTTTGGAAGGAATGATGCTGAAGCTGAAATTCCAGTATTTTGGCCACCTCATGTGAAGAGTCGACTCATTGGAAAAGACTCTGATGCTGGGAGGGATTGGGGGCAGGAGGAGAAGGGGACGACTGAGAATGAGATGGCTGGATGGCATCATGGACTCGATGGACGTGAGTCTGAGTGAACTCCGAGAGATGGTGATGAACAGGGAGGCCTGGCATGCTGCTATTCATGGGGTCACAAAGAGTCGGACACGACTGAGCAACTGAACTGAACCATGCCAAGCTATCATGGAGTGGAGATTTTACGTGAGGGTTCTATAAGCATAACCATTATGATAAAGTTGAAATAAAAACAATCACTTTTAGAATTTGTGAGCAATGGGAAATCTTATTAAAACTACCATTTATATCACACACGTATAGATTAAATACTAGAATTAAAATCACTGGAAGAAAATTTGTGTTCAGATGAATACAACATAAACTTCCATTTTCAACATGTATTGCAATATCTCATCATTCTCCTTTGTTATAAAAGACATTCCTTTTGAATAGTCTCTATGTAGATTCAGATAAGAGGCTGAATGTTGGACCTAGTATTATTTAGAAAATCTGGACTCTTCTCTAGTAAACATGTTTTTCTAGTGTGACAATGTTGACATTGAGACTATTGAATAGAATTAATTAAACTAGGAGAAAAAAAAATCACTGAGGAATAATTAGATTTACCTGACTTAGTCTATCAAATTGAATATTGTTCTTATTTCCACTAAGTGGATGGGGTCCTGTGTTATGAACCTGCAGTTAATCATTCTGATAGAGCCAGGTACTTTCTGCTACAGTTTTATAAGACTAAATAATACACATAATATAATTTCATTCTTTCAGAAACAGCACACGGATAAAGCTTTATCAAGCATAAGGGTGAGAACATGGAGTGAGCATCTCAGTCAAGGACACATCCAGTCAGCATTCTCCAGAGGCATTGTTTTTCATATTTTAAGGATATGAAATATTCAGTTCACCAAAAGGCTCGTGCTCCAATTTTGCATTTTTTGAAACTCATTGTACAATGTATTACATAAAAAGCATGTAATTTTCCTTTATGGACTACAATGTATTCAGGAAAGGGATAAAACATTACAAGCTGTTCTGATCACTGAATGGCAATTCCAGCAATTTTTTTCCCAAAATTTGCTGAAAAGGAAACATGGAAGCCTGTGGAACACTTATGTCCCCAGTTGTAGCTATGTAGCCATACGCAGCATGTACGGAGAAAGAAAAATAGAGACTCAAAAATAATTTTCCTCCCAGTTGTATCTTTGAACTGCATAGGCATGGAGGATATTGAAATTCAAGGAAAACTTCCTGCTCTCAAATACTCCAGAGATAAGCCTTCTCATTTGGAAATGCATTGGGCATTTACAAGTATACATATTTCAATTCAATAAACATGCATTGGCTTCTTACATAGTTCCAGGAAATATATAGGTATATTTTGTATTTAATTGCCTTATATTCATAATATTTTATAGAAAATACTGATGAGAATATTCCAAAATGCCTCGTTAGTCTACTAGTAAGTCAAAAATCACCAATTGTTTACTTAATGCTCTGAATGTTTGTATCCAAGTCATTATATAGAATGAAAAGAAAATAAGCATTTGCCTAAATGGATAAAATCAGGTACTCAACATATACACATCAACATATAAAAATTGTCCTTCTGAAAATAAAACGAAACTGAAGATAGATTTGTTAGGAAATCTATTGTATTTTTGGTTGGAACTGACTCTGGTTAACTCCTCTGCCAGCTTTTCATTATATCTAAAATACTTTCACAGAATGTGCTCATGGACCCTGGTTTATTTCAATGTCTGATTTATGTGGTAGGTGATTTAATTAGCCTATTACTTAATATATCATATAGTAGCTGAGAGTGAGCATTCTAGTAGTAGAAATATCACTAAGTGAATTTCTCAGCTGTTGAAACAACAGCTGGTTATTAAACAATACTTTTGTTCACTATAAATTTCTTCTGGAGAATCAGTGTAAAAAGAAGGTTATAAGCAGAGTTCTTAAATAGGTTCATAACAAAATAAAAAACAAGAGTCACTTATAAAAATTAGCCCATTTCTCTCCCCAACCTGGGCCTTTTAAGTCCTCAGTTTCCTCATTTGTGAAAAGTGGGGCATTTGGAGAAGGCATGTCCAAAGTCTCTTTCGTTCCATCATCCTAAATCATAATTATTTGAATGCCATTACCACCTAACAGACGGGGGTCAGGATTGGGTAGGTAAGTTCTGACCATTGAAGTCCCATCCCTCCGTCCTTAGATCCTGTCTTCTGTATATAGATAACCAGTTGCACTGCTATTCTGTAAAGATGATTACTTTAAAAATAGTTAGGCTGCACAGTTACATCAGCTGTGTAATTTTCTGCCTTGTCATTTAGCAACATTGATGACAGATTTAGTCAAATTACAGCTGTTTTTTCCAAGGACAAAGACGATGTCATGTACTTGTAATATTTGGAAGTAATGAGTGATGTACGGTTAATGAACCAAGGAACCTTTTTTGCTTTAGACATTATAAAATGCACAACCACATCCTGCTTTTGATCTGTTTGTTCTTTGTGATCTAACCCTTCAGGTGTGAGCTATTTTTAAATGTGCTATCCATCTAAGATTCTCTCTAAGAATACCAAAAGAGTGGAGGGCAGGTGGATGCCTTTGGAAATATCTTTGTCTTTCTTGAGTCCCATATCAACTCTGTACTCTTTGTGTACTTTGCTCTCCATTTTGCTCTCACTGACTTCATTTTTTGCATTGATTAAGCAAAGTTTTATAAACCTAGACAGCATATTTAAAAAGCAGATATGTCACTTTGCCCACAAGTCCATACAGCCAAAGCTATGAGTAGTCATGTATGGATGTGAGAGTTGGACCATAAAGAAGGCTGAGCACTGAAGAACTGAGGCTTGTGAACTGTGATGGTGCTGGAGAATATTCTTAAGAATCACTTGGACTGCAAGGAGATCAAACCAGTCAATCCTAAAGGAAATCAATCCTGAATATTTATTAGAAGGACTGGTGCTGAAGCAGAAACTCCAATACTTTGGCCACCTGATGCAAAGAGCCAACTCACTGGAAAAGACCCTGATGCTAGGAAAGATTGAAGGCAGGAGGAGAACGTGGAGATAGAGGATGAGATGGTTGGATGTTGTCACTGACTCAATGGACATGAGCTTGAGCAAACTCTGGGAGATAGTGAGGGACAGGGAAGCCGGGCGTGCTGCAATCCATTGGGTCACAAAGAGCTGGAAATGGCTGAGTGACTGAAAAACAACAGCATAGATATATTTGTATCAATGTAATCCAATTCAACTAGACTCAGTTAAATTCAGTTTAATAAGTATTTGCTGAATGCTGGGAGGATGAGAGAATTGTATCAGAAATTTAGACTGTTGTTCTAAGGGATTGGATTGTTGGATTGCATAGCACTTGTTTCATAAAAAGAAGTATATTTTTCACTAGGGAAGTAAAATTCAAGGTTAACACAGACTAGAATGTTTCAGAAAGTAAATAAAGAGAAATATTGACTGCCTTTAAATATGCTATAAGAGGATATTAAAATTGTGAAAAACTATACATATGTGATTTCATGTAATTTCAATTACAGAAAATAATTTGATAGATATTGCTTCTTGAACAGTTATAATCCCAGTAACAAGAAAAATACCTGGCACAAAAGAAGTGCTTAAGTAACATTTGTTGAAGGAGTAAATAAATTACTGCATGTGTCCTTCCATTGAGTTTAATTTTCTTCTTCCATGCCAATTTTTTTCAATGAAAGTCTTAGTGATAAAGTCTTATTTTTAAAAATCTATTAACATCTTTTCCCTCTCACTTCCAAATGATTAGGCATCATGTAAAATTTATTTTAATATTTTTATCTCAGCAATTTGAAAATATGATATTTTCTGACATTAATTTTTATTGATGAATATATTCCTATTTCTCTAATTATAATATTTTCATAGTTAATTTTTATTGTCTGATTGCCATTTTTAAAGAGTCCTTTTCTTATATCACTATACTTTGTCTAGGTTTAGATTTATTTTATGTAAGATTCATTTATTCATTATACATAGTTTTATTAACTCTAGAGAATTTTTATTCTCTCTCTTTTCTCTCAGTTGGGAATTCTTATCATGGGAATATCAGGATCTTTCCATTCTATTGGACATAACTATAAATAACTCTTTCACATATTCCATTTCTTTATCTTACTGTTTCTGACTTTGGATAAGTTTTTTTTGATTTGCCTTTTGAGGTAATCTTTTCAGTTTTGTCTGAGCTAAAAGTCATTATTTGAGATTTTATTTTTCATTATTCTTTCATAGTTTTGAAAGCTTTAGTGTTTTATCAAATAGTTGTTTTTCATCTCTTTGTAATTTCTTATTTTTTTGAAACTCTATTTTAGACACTTATACAATATCAGTTCAGTTCAGTCGCTCAGTCGTGTCCGACTCTTCACGACCCCATGAATCGCAGCACGCCAGCCCTCCCTGTCCATCACCATCTCCCGGAGTTCACTCAGACTCACGTTCATTGAGTCTGTGATGCCATCCAGCCATCTCAACCTCTGTCGTCCCCTTCTCCTCCTGCCCCCAATCCCTCCCAGCATCAGAGTCTTTTCCAATGAGTCGGCTCTTCACATGAGTTGGCCAAAACAGCATCATTCCTTCCAAAGAAATCCCAGGGTTGATCTCCTTCAGAATGGACTGGTTGGATCTCCTTGCAGTCCAAGGGATTCTCAAGAGTCTTCTCCAACACCACAGTTCAAAAGCATCAATTCTTCAGCACTCAGCCTTCTTCACAGTCCAACTCTCACATCCATACATGACCACAGGAAAAACCATAGCCTTGACTAGACGGACCTTAGTCGGCAAAGTAATGTCTCTGCTTTTGAATATACTATCTAGGTTGGTCATAACTTTTCTTCCAAGGACTAAGTGTCTTTTAATTTCACGCCTGCAGTCACCATCTACAGTGATTTTGGAGCCCCAAAATATAAAGTCTGACACTGTTTCCACTGTTCCCCCATCTATTTCCCATGAAGTGATGGGACTGGATGCCATGATCTTTGTTTTCTGAATGTTGAGCTTTAAGCCAACTTTTTCACTTTCATCAAGAGGCTCTTTAGATATTCTTCACTTTCTGCCCTAAGGGTGGTGTCATAGTCTCTATCAAATTCTTCAAATAACTGTCTTATCATGACTGCTGTCTCTTGTTTCTGATTATTTCCTTGTGTATTTTGTAATTTTCACATATAAGCTAATGTTTCCTGGGACTTGAATCTCAGTAATTTTGTGACAGTAGACTTGTAGTTCTCTATAATTGCTTTGCACTTGTTTCTTTTAGGAATGTAGAAACATTATCTTGGGTGTTTCTCAATTATACTAATAATGTAGAATTGAGATAGTAAGTCACATATGATTGAAGCACATGATTAGAAATTTTTATTTTCCCTTACATTTAAACCTTAGAGAAAAGCTTCCTTGTCACCACCTCCATGCTATTAAGTTGATTTTCTTACAGCTCACTCTTTTAAAGATGATATAAAGAATGCATTTCGGAAGCCTTAGATTTTGGTACTGGCTGTTTACTATGTGACCCTCATTCACACGGAGCCTTAATGTCCTTTTTAGAAATGTTAGAAAACAGTCTATTGTATCTAATGCTAAGAAGAATATTCTTTGTTGGACTTATAGCAATCCTTCTTATCTTTCTGGTGTGCCTCTAAGACTCTGACCACTCTTCCATGGGTCATTTTTCAAGATTGTTTATGTACCTGGTGACTTTCAGAGGTGAGAGAATTACTTGTCTCCTGGACAAAGAGATGCTTGCTTACTGCGTGCTATAAATTTGGTCAATCCCCCAAGCTAAGTGTTACTCAACTATGACTCAAAACCCCACTGCATGTGCAGAATCCATTCAGGCCCTTTCACATCATTCCCATGGAACTAAGAACAAAACGAAAGCAACACAAATATGCTGATGTTCATGATGCTTGTGCCATAATGCATTCCTTGCTCTCTGACCCAAGAGCCTGTTGTTTTCTGCCAGCATCAGTGAACAATAATAGGTTAACATATGAGTTTGTAATTGAGTAAAATCAAGTTCTGGACCTAACACCTACCTTGCAGCAGTATTGTAAAGGTCAGTGTATTTGTGTATATGAAAGTAATTCAAAATTGTAAAATCCTATGCAATGGTAAAGAATTGTTACTCAAAAATAGTAAAAATATTTAAGCAAGAGTAAAGCTGCTTTTGGGACTTCCCTGGTGGCTCAGACAGTAAAGAATCTGCCTGCAGTGTGGGACACCTAGTTTCAATCCCTGGGTTGAGAAGATCCCCTGGAGGAGAGCCCGGCAACCCACTCCAATATTCTTGCCTGGAGAATTCCATGGTTAGAGGAGCCTGGTGGGCTCCAGTCCATGGGGTTGCAAAGAGTTGGACACAACTGAGCAACTAACACACATACACAAAGCTGCTTTTTTAGAGGAAATCAGTCATAAAACTCCTTTGAATGGAAACATTCAAGACCATTTATGCAATATTCTTGACAGACACACACACACACAAACACAACAAATAAAAAAAGCCCTGAACTTGTGTTTGATCAAATTTTTAGATCTTGCCACCAATTTAAGGACATATAGGGAGAGGGAACATATCAAGCAATACCACAGGAATGCTATCAGTAAAATCTAGACTGTAGAACTCCTGGATAATTGACTAAATTTTTAAATAAGTTGTGGAAAAAGAAATAAATTGTATGTATAAATTACATAAAGTATAAGAAATGTAGCAACTAATTGCAATATGTAGACTTTATTTTTATAGTTATTTAAACAATCACCCTAAAAAATTATGAGACAATCCAGCAAATTGTTCCTACAGTATAATTTTATAATATTAAAGAGGAAGTGCTTAAAATTTTAGTGTGAATATGGTGTGATAATTAGTTTCTTCTTGTACATATATTTTGAAATACCTGTGGATGAAATAATATTGTAGAATCAATATATTCTAGAAGTAGGGAGAAATGAATGGGTATGTACATGGAACTAGACTGACCAGGATTGTGGCAGCTGGAGATGAGTATTTGAAGGTTCATTTTACTCTTAACTGTGTTTTTTCATACATAAAATAATTTCCACAATAAAAATTTTTAAGATACTACTTTTGTTACTTCACCAAAAAATATTCCCTTCTCAGATTCTATCATTAAATTGCTGATTTTAAAATTAATGTATTGGAATATATAGGTATTACTTATCTGATTAATTATTCAATAAGACTGTCAATATTATAAACAGACACAGTGACAATATCAAAAGCCAAATAATTACTCACAAAAGCCAAACTTACCAACTAACCAAAAACCTAGGCAGCAGACCAAAAAATTGAGAATGCAGGGTAAGTAGACAAGAAAAATAAGCGAAGGCATACAAATTGAAAAGGAAGAAGTAAAATCATCTCTGTTCACTGATGACATAATCTTATATTAGGGAAACCTAAAAATTCAACACTAACTGCGAAAACTAATAAATTCAACAAAGTTGCAGGACACAAAATCAATACACAAACATCAGTTGTTTCTATGCGCTAACAAACAATGATCCAAAAATTGTAAGAAAATAATTCCATTTATACTAGCATCAAGAAGGTGGTAGAAGACTTGAATGCTGAATTCAACAAAAAACTCCTAGAAGAAATTAAGAAGACAGGAAACAAGTGGAAAGACTTCTCATGTTAATGGATGGGAAGACAACATTGTCGTTCTGTCCATATTACCCAAAGCCATCTATAGATCTAACATAATAGCTATCAAATTCTCATTGGTACATTTTTCTGTTGCCACAGAAATTATCCTAAAATACATGTGCAATCTCAAGGGACCCTGAATAGCTAAAACAATTTTAAGAAAGAACAAATTTGGAAGATTCATACTTCTAGATTCAAAACATAGTACAAAGTTACAGCAATCAAAACAATGTACTGGCATAAAGATAAACCCATAGACAAGTGAAGCAAAATCGAGTCCAGAAGTAAACCCTTGAGTATACATGGTCAAATGATCTATAATTCAACACTAACTGCTAAAACTAATAAATTCAACAAAGTTGCAGGACACAGAATGAATAAACAAACATCACTTGTTTCTATGCACTAACAAAGAATGATCCAGAAAAAGAAAAAGAAATGCAAAAAGAAAAAGACATGCAAAAAAGCAAAATGGTTGTCTGAGAAGGCCAAAAAGGTTCTCACTCACCTAGAACCAGACATCCTGGAGTGTAAAGTCAAGTAAGCCTTAGGAAGTATTACTATGAACAGAGCTAATGGAGATGATGGAATTCCAGATGAGCTATTTCAAATCCTAAAAGATGATGCTGTGAAAGTGCTGCACTCATTATGCCAGCAATTTGGAAAACTCAGTAGTAGCCACAGGACTGGAAAAGGTCATTTTCACCCCAGTGCCAAAGAAAGGCAACACCAAAGAATGCTCAGACTATTGCACAATTGCACTCATTTTACACGCTAGCAAAGTGACGCTTAAAATTCTCCAAGCCAAGCTTCAACAGTACATGAACCATGAACTTCCAGATGTTCAAGCTGCATTTAGAAAAGGCAGAGGAACCAGAGATCAAATTGCCAACATCTGTTGGATCATCAAAAAAGCAAGAGAGTTCCAGAAAAACATCTATTTCTGCTTTATTGACTATGCCAAAGCCTTTGACCGTGTGGATCACAATAAACTGTGGAAAATTCTGAAAGAGATGGAAATACCAGACCACCTGACCTGCTTCCTGAGAAATCTGCCTGCAGGTCAAGAAGTAATAGTCAGAACTGGACACGGAATAACAGATTGGTTTCAACTCAGGAAAGGAGTATGTCAAAGCTGTATACTGTCATCCTGCTTATTTAACTTATATGCAGAGTACATCATGAGAAACGCTAGGCTTGGAGAAGCACAAGCTGGAATCAGTATTGCAGGGAGAAATATCAATAACCTGAGATATGCAGATTACACCACCCTATGGCAGAAATTGAAGAAGAACTAAAGTGCCTCTTGATGAAAGTGAAAGAGAAGAGTGTAAAATCTGGGTTAAAATTTAAAATTCAGAAAACTAAGATCATGGCATCTGGTCCCATCAGTTCATGGCAAATAGATGGGGAAATAGTAGCAGACTTGATTTCTTTGGGCTCCAAAATCAGTGCAGATGATAACTGTAGCCATGAAATTAAAAGATGCTTGCTCCTTAGAGGAAAAGTTATGACCATCCTAGACAGCATATTAAAAAGCCAACATAGGTACATCTATTCAAAGCTATGATTTTTCCCACAGCTATGTATGGATGTGAGAGTTGGACTATAAAGAAAGCTGAGTGCTGAAGAGTTGATGCTTTTGAACTGTGGTGTTGGAGAAGACTCTTGAGAGTCCTTTGGACTGCAAGGAGATCCAACCAGTCCATCCTAATGGAAATCAGTCCTGNCTCCGGCAACGAGAAGATCACCATGCAGAATCTCAACGACCGCCTGGCCTCCTACCTGGAGAAGGTGCGTGCCCTGGAGGAGGCCAACGCCGACCTGGAGGTGAAGATCCGAGACTGGTACCAGAGACAGAGCCCGACCAGCCCGGAGCGTGACTATAGCCCCCAATTCAAGACCATGGATGAACTCCGGGACAAGGTAAGGCCTCCGGTTTTAGGGAGAGGGGAGCAGGTAGCTGGTACCAGCTGCCCTGGGGGAAATCCTTTTCTGCCCAGGCAATGATGTGTAACTTTGGCAAGTGGGGGGAACGCACTCCAGATGTGGATGGGGGCACGCTTTGCTCAGCCTGGCAGTGCTGGGGATCCTGCGAATCTGGTCTGGACCATAGGGGCCGAGATGGGAGCAGTGCTCACACCTGTGGGGCCCTGTCTAGGGCGCTCCTTTGCTTCTTTTGCAAGAATAAGGGTGCAGAGATGAAACTCTGGACTTAGGAGTCCTGAACGCCAGGACCACCTGCCTCACCCTCTGAATGTCTTGGGTGGCAAAAGCCTTAGGAGACCTGGGACTGGGCATGGACTCTGCCAGCTCCTCACTCACCCTTCACTCACTTGCACCTCCAGGTTCCCACTGACAGGAATGTTCTATAGATGCATGGCCGTGTTAGATGTATCTATAAATGCATCTATAGATGGTCTATAGATGCATCCCCTATGATGCATTGCAGGAGGCCAGCGACCATGAGTTGTCCTCAGGGGAGGCTGGTGGAGCACCCAAGAGGTCACCCTGCTCCTGGCCAGGCAGTTCCACAGGGCATTCCCTGCCACCCTGGCTCCCTCGTCTTTCTTGTCCCAGAGACCAGGAGGGTGGCCTGGGATAGATGGATTCTGCCCGGGGACCCTACAGCCTACTGTTGCTGGTATCAGATGGTCAGTGAGGGGTCCCAGGGGAGGTGCAGGGCAGGGAGAGCACCAGGGAGGAGGGCGGGGCCCTCTTACACCAGCTCCCTTTATCCTGCAGATCCTGGCGGCTGCCACCGACACCTCCCGGGTCATTCTGGAGATTGACAATGCCAGGCTGGCTGCGGACGACTTCAGACTCAAGTACGCTCCTTCCGCATTGTCCCCCATCTCAAGTGGTCCAGATCCCTTAACCCGCCTCACTTGGGTTTCCTCCTCCTTTCCAGGTATGAGAACGAGATTGCCCTGCGCCAGACCGTGGAGGCCGACATCAACAGCCTGCGCAAGGTGCTGGATGAGCTGACCCTGATCAAGACCGACCTGGAGATACAGATCGAGAGCCTGAACGAGGAGCTGGCCTACCTGAAGAAGAACCACGAGGAGGTGAGGATCAGGCAGGGGCTGGGGTGGGTGGGAGGCAAAGTGGAGCCACTGGGGACTCTTCGTTGGCTGAAGGGCTGAGTGGTTTCGATATGCACCTGCCAACACAGAGGTCCCCATGGAGAGAAGGACCACTGGTGACCCAGACTCCTTATCTCTGATGCATCACCAGGGCAGGTGGCCGGTGGGTGCTGCTATCCTGATCTGTTTCATGAGCTCATAGAAGGGCCCTACTGTCTGAGGTCCTCCCTTGGCAGGACCAGAGACTAGAGAGGAGGAGAGACCCTCAGAGATGAGAGGCCTGTGTGATCAAACCTCTTCATGGGACATGGGAAACAGAGACCGGGGTGGGTACGGGGCAGAACTGAGGTCACGTGGTGCATTAGTGATTAGTGATGGAGCCAGGATTGGCACGTCAGATCCCAGACTTAGCTCTGGCTTCCACCCTCTGTCTCTGAATGCCTACTCTCCCTCCCCTGAAGGAGATGAAGGAGTTCAGCAACCAGCTGGCTGGCCAGGTCAACGTGGAGATGGATGCAGCACCAGGCGTGGACCTGACTCGTGTGCTGTCAGAAATGAGGGAGCAGTATGAGGCCATGGCAGAGAAGAACCGCCGAGATGCCGAGGCCTGGTTCTTTAGCAAGGTGGGTCTGACTGGTGGGCCTGTCCTCAGCTTCCTGAGCCCCTGGGAGGCCCATGGAGCTCACTTCTCCTGTGTGTGACCTATAGACGGAGGAGCTGAATAAGGAGGTGGCCTCCAACACAGAGATGATCCAGACCAGCAAGTCGGAGATCACAGATCTGAGACGCACGATACAGGGGCTGGAGATCGAGCTGCAGTCCCAGCTCAGCATGGTCTGGCTCCCTGCCATGCCCCTCTTCCTCTTGCCAAGCCTCCCCCGCCCACCTCTGCCACCCTTCATGGCTGCTTTAAGCACTGGAGTTCCTAAGCTCCCCCCGGGGGTGGTTCCATGCGATCCATTTGGCCTGTCTCCCCAAGCCCTCGATGGCTTCCTGGCTAGCATGATGTGATGTCTCTGGTCTGCTGCCCACTAGAAAGCCGGGCTGGAGAGCACGCTGGCAGAGACGGAGTGCCGCTACGCCGCGCAGCTGCAGCAGATCCAGGGCCTCATCAGCAGCATCGAGGCCCAGCTGAGCGAGCTCCGCAGTGAGATGGAGGCGCAGAACCAGGAGTACAAGATGCTGCTGGACATCAAGACGCGACTGGAACAGGAGATTGCCACATACCGCAGCCTGCTGGAGGGCCAGGATGCCAGGCAGGGGCTGGGGTGCAGAGGGGGAGTGAGGGGTTAGGGTGGAGAGTCATCTTAAGGGCACACAGTGTGTAGAGTGAAAAGAGCGCAGAACATGGAGTCAGAGGTTCTGGACTCTGTGCTCTGGTCATCGGCTATTACCTTGGGCAGGTCACGTCACCTCTCTGGTTCTGTGTGCCTTCTGTAAATGATACAATTGGGCTAATAGTCTTGGATTTGATGTTGGTTCCATTTCCTAAAGGAAATTGATGGGTGTTATTAAAAGATTAGAATCTATCTGCTTGGGGGTGGCAGGTCTGGAGGGCTTGCAGGGTGTCCCAGCCTTTAGAGAAGTCAGATATGGGGGTAAGGGTGGAGAAGCTGTCTCCCTATAGGCAGACCTGAGCTTCTGTCCTTTGCTTACATCTGCTTCCATCTCTCTTGCAGGATGGCTGGCATTGGTACCGGAGAAGGTAAGAGGCTTAACTCTTCCTGAGTCGAGGGGGGAGAGAAACTATTGAAGTCACAAATACCTTTGGAATGGGGAGGAAGGAGAAAGAGCATCCAAGCATCCAAGTAGGGTGGGGAGATGCCCATTCCAATAGGTACTGCTTCCTCCAGTGGGACCTCTGTCAGTCCCTGCTAGGGTTGGGATTGAAGATTTATGGAGAATCTTCCAGGATGAGCAAACTTTATCCAGGGCATAGCTCCTGCCTAGGCCCCACCTTCATGTACTTTTGGATGCATGCACGCTAAATCATGTCAGTCGTGTACGACTCTTTGAGACCCTATGGACTGTAGCCCACCAGGCTCTTCTTGTCCATAGGCAAGAGTACTGGAGTGGGTTTCCATGCCCTCCTCCAAGGGATCTTTACAACCCAGGAATCAAACCCATGTCTTTTATGTCTCTTGCACTGGCGGGCAGCTTCTTTACCACTAGTGCCACGTGGGAAGCCCCATACTTATGGATAGATGCCCATGATTACTTCCTGTTCATGTGCAGCTTAAAAGCTCTGACATTCTTGCTCACTGCAGGGCATACCTGCCACTGCTCCCGCCCATCTCTTTGATGAGTAATTCAGCACCAGTTGTCCTGGCAGCTCTGGAAGGATGGGCCTATGGCCATTCTCAAGGGTGCTGTCCAGTCTTCTCAGAGCTCAGACGAGGCCCTGGCCCCCTTGGGAGGGAGTACAAGGAGCGTCTCCCACTCTTAAACTTGCCCCTTGTTTCTACAGCCTCCCTGGGAGGTGGCGGTGGCGGCAAGGTCCGCATCAACGTTGAGGAGTCTGTGGATGGGAAGGTGGTTTCTTCCAGAAAGAGAGAAATCTAACACCCCAGTGCAGGGGAGACGCCCCTGCCACCCCTGCCCTCCCCAGGCTGAGCAGAAAGCTGGCCAGAGGGACCAGAAAAGCAAATTTCAGGCTCTGCCTTCAGAGGGTCTGGTCCAAGGGGTCCTTCGTTTCATAGTTGGGTGCTTCCTATGCTCTCCCCTGCCCCCTCCAGCTTCCCTGCCTCCAACAGAGCAGGGAGGTGCAAGAAACAGCTGTATGGTGTAACAAGCTCACGGTCTGTACCATGTCCATGCAATAAAGACTTGCTTTTCCTTTTGCAAATATCCCTCAGTAGTATGTCCAGTTTTTCTTGTTGGTGGCCTCTGAGAACGGCCAAGGCCCACCTGCTGCCATCTCTCCCCAACTTTGACCTCTTCCCTGCACAGTCACTCTTTGGGGTGTCTGGGTCACCTTGGACAAGCCAGGCTGATTGGATGACTTGTTGTCTGGCTGACCCCATTTAGTGATCATGGAAGCAGGAAACAGGGTTCCTTAGAGTGCTGTGATGTACTTAACACAAAGTAAACACATTGAGACATTGATTAATCACTTACTGGATGACTGACTGTGTAGACGGCTCTGGTTCACCACGGTATGGTTGGCACTGGGGTAGGCACACCCACTCATGGGTCTCGTTTAGTACGATTGCTAGTGGTCAGGCTTTATTATGTCATCTTAGAGATGAGGGAACTTAGAGTTGAGATGGGAAACTTACAAATGAGGTGGTCAGGCTGATGATTAGTCCAGTGGCCTCATGGCTGGACGGTAAGTAGTCGGGCTGGGGCTGGGCCCCACACCTGTATGACTCCAAGTTCACGGCTTATTCTCGGATCCCAGGCCCTGGTTCTTCACAGCCAATTGCCAGGACCTTCCCCCTTGCTTCCAGCTCTCACCACATATGCTCCCTAATTTCCTGTCTTTTCCAGCCGGGCACACCTGACCTCTAGAGTGGCTGAGCCACTTCCCATCTCTGTCCCCTTGCAAACCTGGCCCCCATCCCCCGAAAGATGCCATCTCCCTACAAGGCACTGAAAGCACCAAGAGGGAAAGACACCAGCTCCAGGAAGCCCTCCCTGATTTCTCTAATTCCAAGTCCAAAGCAACTCCAGCCCTTACTGCCCTTCTTCATCCAAATCTTGCTCCCCTGTCCCCAGTTTCTACCTAAGGGCTCGTTAGAGCAGTGGCATCCACACACACCTGATCTGCTGCCTCTGCTCTGGGGCTGTTCCTCTGGAATCCACAGCCCCTGATGTGCTTGGGCTTAATCACTCAGTTGTGTTTGACCCTTTGCAACCCCATGGACTGCAACCCGCCAGGCTTCTCTGTCCATGGGGATTCTCCAGGCAAGAATTCTAGAGGAGGTTGCCATCTCCTCCTCCAAGGGATCTTCCCCACCCAGGGATCAAACTCAGATCTCCCACACTGCAGCAGATTCTTTACCAGCTGAGCTACCAGGGAAGCCCATAGCCCCTGAGAGAGGGCAGGGAATGAGGAAGCGGAGNACAGCAGCCCACCAGGCTCCCCCATCTCTGGGATTCTCCAGGCAAGAATACTGGAGTGGGTTGCCATTTTGATAGCTAAGACTAATTGATGGAAAGAGACTGAGTTGAACTTGGGTTATGATCTTGCCGAGACCCGTTTTTTATCTGGTTCACCTGGGCCTTTAGAGTTCTAATTAAGAGGCTTGTGTATTTCCACAACTCTTCTTAGTGATAGGTTTGACACCCTGGTATTTGCTTCTTATGACTATTGAGTGTGATAAATAGCTTTTTGGAGGCATTCTTCTTAGGTTTTTGGCTCTATGTGTGCTTTGCCCAGGCTCAGAATTCAGCAAATACCTTGAGAAAAAACTTGTCCATTTTGTTTTTTTCTCCGCATAGTGGCATAGCTCTGTGGGTGCAAAGCCTGGGCTCTCAGTCTGCTAATTGACTCCTAATGGCAAATACTCCTATTCTGCCAATCAAAGTTGACCTATAAATTCAGCTCATTTTTTCAAATTTCTTTGCACTCTAAAATCTTAGCCTCTCCAATTACGGGTGTCTCAGCAGTGCTCTGCTGTTTCCTAAAAGATGATTTGTGTTTGTTAATATGATTTGTACTACCTGCCACCCCTCATTGGCAGTGTGGTCTCGGTTTACTACTCCACCTCCTACAGAAGTAAAAGGCTTTGCTCACCAAATTCTTCCATATATATGGTTTTGATTAGATATATCTTGGAGTGCTTTTTTTTTTTTTCTCTCAGTAACCTACAGATATCATTTTGGAATGTTGTATCTTTCACTGAAACAGATAGGAAGTTGAGACCAGTCTGATAATTTATCCAAGGAAAGTAATGCTATTGTTTAATCTGGAAGTTTATATGATTTTCTTTTTTATCTTAGCTATCAGGTGCTTTCCCAGAATGTGCCCAAATATTCAAACTTATTTTCATCAATTAGTCTTAGCTATTCTGCTGTTTATCCCTGATATATTCCTTGTCACAGTGTGAGGCCTCTATTAGGAACGGCATCTATTTATTAAGCTTTTGTTGCACTTTCCTTGGTCTTTTACTCTGTGGGACAGCAGTTGATTATGGACTAATTTTATAATTCATATATACATATATATATATAGTGTTGTTGCTTGTGAAGAACTTTCCCCTTAATATGACTTTGGGAGTCAGGGTCAATAGGAGCAGCCTTTGGAAGAATGATATAAAATACCCATTAGGATGTAATAGTGGTATGCTTCAGTTTTTTTTTTTTTAAACNCATATATATATATAGTGTTGTTGCTTGTGAAGAACTTTCCCCTTAATATGACTTTGGGAGTCAGGGTCAATAGGAGCAGCCTTTGGAAGAATGATATAAAATACCCATTAGGATGTAATAGTGGTATGCTTCAGTTTTTTTTTTTTTAAACCTTATAAATTATAATTTAATAACATGTTTGTATAACATTTATATAACTTATTTCCTCCCACTGAAATAGAAAATAACTGTGGAGATTCTTTAAAAAACTAGGAATAAAACTCTCATATGACTCAGCAACCCCACAACTAGGCATATACCCTGAGAAAACCATAATTGAAAAAGAAAGGGTTATCTTGCATGTGGATGACACAGCTTTACTTTGTGAATTAAAGGCAAGAATAATAATGACTATTTTTTTGTCTTGGTAGGCAATTTGCTTTTCATCTATCAATTGCCGGGAAGTAAAATCTGTCTTTGCTCCAATAAATCACTGAGTCTTGGCAGTTTTACCTTCTGTCTCTTTCTTTAATCCATCTCCCTTGTCCAGCTCCACTGTAACTAGCCTAATCCAGACCATCATTAGTTTCTTCTTGACTTCTAAGATGCTGTTGCTGTTGCTAAGTCACTTAGTCATCTCTGACTCTTTGCGACCCCATGGACTATAGCCCACCAGGCTTTTCTGTCCATGGGATTCTCCAGGCAAGAAAACTGGAGTGGGTGGTCATGTTCTTCTCCAGGGGATCTTCCCAACCCAGGAATCAAACCTGCATCTCTTATGTCTCCTTCATTGGCAGGCAGATTCTTTACCACTAGCGCCACCTGGGAAGCCTGACTTCTAAGATAAGATCACCAGAAACTCAAATCAGATTATACTGTCCTGCTACTTAACATATTTCAGTGGTTTTTATTGGTCTTCAGATGAAGTTCAAACCCCTTATGCATTACAAGGTTCTGTATGAACAGGTTTCTGCCTCTGTCTTCAATTTCAACTCTGACTCTTACTTTTTGGTCCCAGTTTTGACATAGCTTCTCCCATGAAACTGGCTCTGATCTCCTTAACCAGAGTAGCATTTTCTGCCATAATATTCTATAATACTGTATATTTCACAATAAATATCACAAAAATAAAATACCAACCACATTTTATTATATAAAAGCTTGTTTCATGACTGTATCAGTTCTAAGACTATGAGTTCAAGATAAAGGGACAGCTTTTATCTACAGAAGTGTGCAGAATAAAAAGAAAATCTAAACAAGTTCTCATGGGATGAATGAATGAATGACTTGATGAGTGAGTGAAGAATTCTGTGTATTATGTGTTTATCCAAGTTTTCTGAAACTGATTCCAAGGTTAACCAGATAATCAGAAGGCCAGGTATTCGGATCATAGTGTTTTGACTCAACAGCAGTTTGCTTTTTGTGAAATCTGTTTAAATATCATGCTCTCGATTTGAATGTTGTACCACTTCCTAGGAGGATGGTGTCCATCCTGGAGTCAGGAGGTGTTTGGCAACAATTCTCTGCAGTTTTGGTACAGTCACAGTCATTCCTAAGTAATTGGTTTGCTTTTACCAGATTTTTCAGAATCTTGTAAGTGATCTACTTTCCCTCTTTCTGTTGACTCCTGGGAAGCTCAAATTCAAATAGCTACTCTGTCTTTCAAAGATTACAGAGTTTAAAAGAATCCATTTTTTATATTAACCCAAAGCCAAGTTTAAGTTTCATTTTTCAGTTGCTACAACTTCACGGTTAAATGCTATCTCACTGTGCTATTTTACTGGTATTTCTGGAAACCTTGATTCTCTCAAGTCATGGGAGAGGGTGAGAGGCAAAAGAAGTGAACGGGAACTAAAAGCTGTAGAACTTCTTAGCTGTGGATAAACTTCAGGTAAGGTGAAAATAAAAATATAAAACAGCTACTTTATTCATGGACTTGTGATAGCGATAGTATGTTAAAGAACATTGTTGTTTAGTTGCTCAGTTGTGTCCAACTCGGTGACTCTACGGACTGTAGCACTTCAGGCCCCTCTGTCCATGGGAGTTTCCAGGCAAGAATACTGGAGTGGGTTGCCATTTCCTTCTCCAGGGGATCTTCCCTACCAGGGATCGAATCCACATCTCTTGCCTTGGCAGGTGATTCTGAGCTATGAGGGAAGCATGTTAGAGAACNCTGTCCATGGGAGTTTCCAGGCAAGAATACTGGAGTGGGTTGCCATTTCCTTCTCCAGGGGATCTTCCCTACCAGGGATCGAATCCACATCTCTTGCCTTGGCAGGTGATTCTGAGCTATGAGGGAAGCATGTTAGAGAACGTTAGTATGGAATTAAAAAAAAAAAGATTAGAAATACAAATAAAATATCTTTAATCTTCAGTATCCATTATATAATTAATTGAAAATTTATTCCACTGAGTTGGTGGTTTCTGCTCTAGTTTTTAGTTCTAACATCTTTGTTTAATGCCCAAGTAAGTGCCAGAGACAAGAGTAGTTGCTTAAGAAATAGATATAGACAAATGCCAAGTTGATCTTTAATAATTCACAGTCACACTGAGCCCTGTTAACTACACTATATTTTAAATGTGTATTATGTCAATAAAGGTAGATAAATACTTACTAATTATTTGTTCTTGTATCTCTCTTTGAATTTATTTTGCTAGCAGTTCATTATTAAATTTATTTTAGCTTTGTCTAACTATGTTACTAACATATTATGTGACATTCAGTGTCAGTTATTTCTGGCCTCATTTTCTCATTTGGAAAAGAAATAGAGTGAATGGTTCCTAAGATACTTCGGTAAGGAACCTATATTGTTCGCCTGCCTATCTACCTGAAAAGTGATTGATTACTGGGCACATGTTTCAAGGAATACTCCACTGAGTATTCATCAGGGCTTTTCTGTCTCAGGTGTCAAAAATTAACCACAATTACTTTTGTATATAAGTTCTACAAGTATCTAACTGAGGCTACGTTTGTCCATCTTATCAGTGGAAGGGAGATCAATAGGCAAAGACAGTCACATCTTAGAAATATATACACTGTCGAGAGAACTCAGACTCCTGGATCCAGACATGTCTGAAGTCAGACATACTCATAGACTTCTCTGTTACATGGGTCTGTAAATTCCTTATTTGCTTAAGTTAGTTTCAGTTTAATTTTTTTGGTTTGTTTTTGTTTCTTGAGTCCAGATTGCTATAACCTTCATCTCTATAATTGTATGACCCTTCCACATAAAAACTACTGAAATCACTTCATAATTTAACCTGCATTTAAGTGACTAGTTACCCTCATCATTTCTTTGAGTAAAAGGAAGAGGAGGGTTCTGAGCTCACGGAGCTCACAGACTGGAAATGGAAATAATCTTGTAATGGCATATTATGGCACAAAATTTTCCTATTTGAATTAGATTTTTGGAGAATAAATAATCTCAAACTAATATATATGTCCTAAATAACCAAAAACTGAAGATTAAAAAGCTGCACAAAAAGACTCACAATTTATTAAGGTAGATCTCTTTAAGTCAAGAAATGGTGATTTCCTCTAATTTGGGGCCATTAAAATCTGTTGCACATCTTATACACAGGCACAGGAGTTTAATTTTATCATTCTACTGATTCAAGCCAAACCTACTCATGAATACGACTTTGTATAATTTTCTCACTGGGATCATTTCCTGGTGTTATTTGTGAACATGAAATCTTTGTGAAAGTAAGCTTTCACCAGCCGAATGAGGCTTACATCAAGTCCTAAACCTAGAGCAAACAAGTAGACTGTTCTCAGAACATTTTCTTTGGATTTGTAATCAAACAGATCTACGTTGAAACAGCCAAGTACCACTGCTCGAAAACAGAAAACTCTTATTTAAAAATAAAGAGGCACTTTTTCTTTCTCCAAGTTAAATATGTTCTACTTTTCTGACATAACTCTTTCTCAATTTACCCTAAGACAGATTAGCCATATTTTAAAATTATTTGCCGTTAATATTTGGGAAATTCAAGTGTTTTACTATTTCATAATCTAAAAGCTTGTGCAATATTTGGATGTTTAAATTGTTCCCCCTATTTCATAGGATGCCAAGGGTGGCTGAAAGGAAATTGTCTTAAAATAGTGACTTTTATGATTCTAAATAAATAAAACTCCTTTTTTACTGATTGTACCAACTGTTAAAAATCTCATAATGTGCAAAATTCTGTAAATTTAAATAGCAGTGTTTTGAATATACATTTAAATATAGACTTTATACTTTTGGAATGTGGCTTATTTTATATTATATTCATTATTATTCTGGAAATAACTGAAATAGAAAGCAATGCAGATTTGTGGTGTGTGTCTTTTGAGGCTCTGTATTCAAAAACACTTCTGAGTACCGGATCATGAGCTTTATAAGTTTTTGACTGGGTGGGTAATCATGTGAATCAAGTTGTTGAATCCTTCTAGAGGAGGAAATCTGGAAATGCAAAGGAACATCATGAAGTAAATTTTGTAGCATCCAAGGATATGCACCCAACATTTCCAGCACGTCCTATTTCAATTTGTTTTTGGCTTGTGTAGACTAGTCTTAATATAGAGACAAAACATGGAAAATGGTTAATCTGATTTGACATAAAATAGGAATTATGACATAGCCAAAGACGTTTACACAAGCACACATCATTAATCAAATATGGAGAGGCAGTTGTATAATCAATTAGGAACAGTGGCTCCTCTGGTTGTTAGGAGGTCATGAGAACCTCAGTTTGAATTTTCTAGACTTGTTTTTAACATTAAACTTAATGCTTCCAACTGCCTGAATGACTCTTATCCTTAATATCCTAGGTTGAGCTGAAAATCTCAAGCTGCCTTACAAGCAGTTGACAAAAATAATGTAAATTTTTGAAAATTTCATAGGCAGATTTTACATTGTGTAAGATACAAATGCCCTAGGTAATATAGATATATATATAGAGAAAGAGTTAGCCAAAACATTTGTTTGGGTTTTTCCATATGATCTTATGGAAAAACCTGAAAGAACTTTTTGACCAATGCAATATATATATCCCTGGAGAAGGAAATGGCAACTCACTCCAGTATTCTTGCCTGGAGAATCCCATGGATGGAGGAGCCTGGTGGGCAACAGTCCATGGGGTCGCAAAGAATTGGACACGACTGAGCGGCTTCACTTCACTTCTTCTATATATATAGGAAGACTTGATTCTATTGATAAATAACTTTAAGTGGACTTCTTTCAAGATCTTAGGCAGAATGTTTTATATATTAATTTTTACCTTTGAAGTTATTTTATATTTGAATTAATTATCCAAAGACATTTTTTCTAAAGACCGCAATGAATGAAAGTATCACAAGATTAAAGATCAAAGTTGGCATATTTACTAGACCAGATTTCAAGACCATCTACAAAACAATTATATATTTAAGAGCAGTTGTCAGTGCAAGTATAGAAGATAAACCAGTGTGACAAAGAGGAGACTCTTGAAACAGAACCACACTTATATGTAATTACCTATTTTATGACAGGGTCACCAATGCAAGTCAATGAGAAAATGATGGTTATTTCAATAAATGGTGTTGGAAGAAAGGACCAGGATTTTCGAGTGAGGTGGTGAGGTATGGTCATATAAGTGCAGAGTCAGTTTTAAAATTCTAATATTTTGTTCATTGTAGATTTTCCACATTAAGTTTGTCTTTTTTTAACAGTATTGCATTAAATATTATCTTAATCACAAAGTTTTATGGTGACCTTAAAAAAAAAAGTATCACAAGATTAAAACTTCTCTGCTGAAAACTGTATTTTGTTTTGACTAACAGAAGATAGGACCTGAGGATACTGTCATGTGTATTTTGCTCCACTGAAACCATGCTCTGTGAAAACTAAATATGATAATGAAAACTTGAGACTTTATTCCATGTCCTCGTTCAGCCAATTCAGGATAAAGTAAACAAACAATTACTTCTGTAGCAAGTCTGAACATCTTGTGATATAAAATGCATTTTAAATAAGTATGTCTTAATTTGAAATAATACTTTATGATGTTCCTATGAGCTGGCATCTTTATGACAATAACTTGTCATATCGAAGCAAACTCATTTTCCAGAAATACTTTTCCCCCCACATCAAAGATGAAGGAAAATGATTCCTGTTTGAGAAAATCTGTTCTGACTTTGTGATGATTCTCTTTCAGTGTTCTGGACCCAGACTCTGGGATATATGTGGGCATTTATAGTGTCTTCTGGGCATGAGTGGGGTGCTTTGTCTGGATATATTACATCTGTTTCCATTTCTCACTTGGATTCTCTAACAAGACTGGGAGGTGACTCTTCATAGTACATCTGCCATGATGAATGTCTCCCGAGGGCGCACTTTAATTTAAGGCCATGCTTGTGAAGTTTTAGTGGATATCTTTGAATGTGAAGTAGAGTACTCTTCTCATTTTTACAAAGTTCCAGCCATAGGATCATTCTAATAGTATGTTAGCTTTCAGCTGAGTTTTACTACAGTACATGGTCATACTCCACTGAAGATCATCCTAAGACAAATGAAGGTCGTGGGGAATCCAGAGCAGCATTAAGTGATTCACAGCTGTGTTGGATTATGTGGTGATGTCTCTAAGTGTTGGACTGAGTCTATATCACATCAAACATACAGTGAAAAAGTGCAAAATTTCGCTCGTCAGCCACATGGCTTGCCTGCAACTGGGCAGACATGTCAACACAGGGTGAAACATCTGGGAGTCTTAAGTGTGGTTTAACTGACATCATGAAAGAAGACATTCATATGAATAGCTAATTTTAAATAACTAAATGAAAACAAAGATGCTTTTAATGCTAAGTGGTCATAGTTTTTGGCCTCATATTTATATGAAACGGGGTGGAATGTTTAAGTCACACTGCTATGCAGATGTGCAAGTGGAAGAAAGAAAACTGCTTCTTTATTTTGTCTGTGATCAAACTAGTCTTCCTTCTGAGCCCTCAGCAGTGAGCGTGGGAAAGGAGTGGAGTAAGTTGGAGAGTTAGCATTGACCTAAGAGTCTTGTTGGGTTGGAACTGTTTCTTTTGGATCTGATGTGAGCTTCCTGTGCTTTGTATGATGATTTTCCTGTGTCATTGGAGGTGTGTGTAGCTAATGAGTCCTCAGCTAACAGGGAAAGGATTGAAGTCCTCAAGTATGGTGCCTTGCAGCCCTGCTCAGGGTCTTTTGTGCGTCTTCCATCTGCCAGTGGTTGCTAAAGCTTGTCAGTCTGTCTACCTCCCTCTCGGTTCAGGTTCCACAGCGCTCCCTGGTTTCTGTCATTCATCTCATTTCTGGCTCTACTTCCCAGGCACTTTTCATCCTGGAGATCTGTCCTGCAGCCTCCATGTCAGTGTTCCAGACTCTCCATTGACTTTCTAGTTAGGTCTCTCAGCTACCCTAGGTTTCAACTATGCCATCAAGGAACCAAGAAGACTAGGAAAGCTGACATGGTACCAACTACTGCCCAGAAGTAAAGCAGGTTGTTATGGGTGAACACACAAAGTAATCCATTCCTGGGCTGTCAAATTGCAAATGAGGTCAGGAGGCTTTTCTCACCCCATTGTTAAATCATTTAGCTAAAATTTCTTTCCTTTCTCTGCCTTGAAGTTTAGAATTGGAAAACTTGAACAAGCGCCTGACCTACCCAATCTTTATCCAACACGATTTACCAGCAACTCCCAGTCTGGGAAGTTGTGTTTTTCTTTTTCCTTCTTCTTCTTCCTGAGTGACCTCCTTCCTTCAATCTCATGAGTAAGAATAAATTCCAGAGACGTTTTTGCTATCCTTTCAGAGGCTTTTGATTCTAAATCATCCAGAATTAGCCATTGCTGTGTTAAAGGTGCAATAATATAACAACCACAAAAAATCCTCTTTTAATAGTCCTGTTTTGAAAGGCTGCTCTCTGGATGTCAAATCCAGACTGTCCGAACCTGTCCGCACTCTGCCTTTCTCTTTGTGTTCCTTTTGTGTCTGCCTACTGCCCGTTTCCTTCCTGTTTCTCACTATACGTTTTTTAGATGGATGAGACTTCAGATTTATTAGTCCTATGCATGTGCATGCATGCGTGCTAAGTCACTTCAGTTGTGTCCAACTCTTTGCAACCCTAAGGACAGTATCCCACCAGGTTCCTCTGTCCATGGGATTCTCCAGGCAGGAATACTGGAGTGGCTTGCCATGCCCTCCTCCAGGGGATCTTCCCAGCCCAGGGATTGAACCCACGTCTCTTAGGTCTCCTGCACTGCCAGGCGGGTTCTTTACCACTAGTGCCACATGGGAAGCCTATTAGTTCTACACAGATATCATATATTAATCCTACACAGATATGTAATCAAATGGTAAGCTTCATTATTAAAATAAGAATTTTCAAACTTTGAAGGAAAATATTAATGGATTTGACATTAGAAGTAGGGATTTACTCCAAAAGGTTAGCATGAAAATGTTTATAGATAGAGGGTGGATAGGGAAAAGATGTTTGAAATGTCTCAGACTAATGAAGATGAGAACATGCAAAGAGCTCTTGCAAAATAAAAAAGTCAGCTAACCTTGTAGAAATATGTCAAAGAGTGTGAACAAACAAATTATAGAAAGAAACCCTCCCAAATAAGGGCATAAATAAACAAATGAAACTTGCCTAAACTCATAAGTAATAATAGAAATATGATCAGTGAGATAGATTTTTACAGCAGTTTTGTTGAAGAGAATTAAGGTATAGTCAAGGACATTGAAATTATAGGAACCTTCATACTCTGATGGTCAAAAGAAGTATTACATGTACCTAGTGACCCAGAAATTCCGCCCTTTTAGTTGTATTCTAAAGAGATTCTCAAATATGTCAAACAAGATATTGTTAGTTTTTCATAATCACAGCACAGATGACCACTACCTTGGTGGTTTCAAACAACACACATTTATTGTCTCACAATTTATGTGGGTCAGAAGTCTGGGTTTGACTTGGCTGGGCCGTTTGCCTAGGGTCTGACAAAGCTGTGATTTAGATGTTGTCTAGGACTGTAGTCTCATCTGAAACTTGAGGTTCTTTTCCAAGCTCATGTGGTTGTTGGCAGAATCCGTTCCCTCACAGCTGGAGTACTTAGGGCTGAATGGTTCCACACAGTGAACAAGAGAATTGCTCTTCAGGAAGGATTAAGTTCCTCTTTTAGAGACTTTCATTATTAAGTCAGGCCCACCCTGGAAAATCTGTCCTTTGATTAACTTAAAACCAACTGATTCAGAACCTTAACTACAAATCCAAAATCCTTTCCCTTTTGCTAAGTAAGGGAATTTAATCACAGGGGTGAAATTCCATCCTGTTCTGAGATCCCACCCATATTCAAAGGGAAGATTATACAGGGGTTCTTGAGGTTTATCTTAGGAGTCTGTCTTCCACAGGAGATACATGCATGAGAACATTCACTGGAGCACTGTTTGTCCTGGCAAGATATTGTAAGCATTCTGAAAGGCTATCACTGGGGAGTGGATAGATAAGAGCTGAAAAATGTATTCCAAAGAAAAATATGACATTTTTAGAATCAATAGATTTTATATATTCAGAGCATCATGAATAAGTATGAGAAACATAGCATTGAGTGGAAAAGGTATGAAACAGAATGAGATCTATAGCATAATGCTATTTATGTATACCAAAAATACATGTACTTTTAAATGATAGAGACTTTTATAAGGATATAATTAAAAAAATGAAGACTACCCATAAGCATAAAACAACAGGTTGGTGTGGTAAAGAGAATTAGAAGGGAGAAAAGAGTTAGAATATAATTAATTGAATCAATATATAAAATTTTTGGTAGATACCATTGTTGGAACTCTGGTGTGTTTTTAATATTCATACCATGTTAAGGTTATGTATGATACTTTGCGAATATATAATTTGCATTATACTGCATATACAATAATATACATCTAATGTAACTTTGGGTTATTTTGGTACTTTAATACCCTGGGAAAATGCCAACTAAAGTTCTAAAAGTGACCATATATAACCCATAATACATATTGCATTTACAACATTTTTGTTTCCTGCATTCTAAAATTATTTTATACCACTTTTTCTTTTTCATTACTCATATCTTTGTACTGATTTACTCTTTACCACATATAAAATTTTAGGAATATCTGTAGGATCCTTAAAAATTCATTCATAAATATACATTTATATGTACATAAATTATTAATATTCTACTGCTTAAGGTCTTCATTGTCAATGTTTTTTGGCTTCAACTGGAACATCAGAAATAAAGCTCAGGTACATAGTCTTGTGGTGATTCTGTCTAGAGAAGGGAATCTTCCTAGGAGTAAGACTATATAGATTTGATCAGAGAGCACAGAGATGAACAGAACTTCAAATTATCTCTCCAGGAGGTGTCTTAGTTCCCTAAATAGAACTGGATGCCTAAATGATACAGTCTGTCTAGCATGTTAATAGATTCACGAAAAAAGAGTCTTAAAATTTCTACTTCACCTCAGACAAGAACTGAGTCAAAAAGCTTCATAATAGTAAAACATTCAGAAAATTTTAGTTCTTTCTGATGCCATGCCATACAAAATATATTGGAATAAATAATTAAAGGGTTTATTTTTTTTTTTCCAGATGAATGTAATTAGGGAGAAGGGCTTGCAGATTGTTTACCACAAGGAATGGTTTTCTTTCTGGAGTATATGTATGCTATATTGGAATGGAATAAGAATATTTTCAAGGTGTTCACTGCTTTTCATTAAAATAAGACAGTGTTCACTTTACTGATACATTAATGTATGGATTAGAAAAGAAACTTTGGTTGTTGGAGCCAGAGGATGGTAATGTCCACCCTTTCTCCTTTCCGTCTCTCCTCTCCCACTCCTTCACTGAACACCTTAGACATTCCAGGGTGCTAAGAATTATGCAGTCATTCACTCAGAAGCTTAGATTCTGGGTAGCCAGTCCACAGGGCTTTCCATGAACCTGTAACAGGCAAGAGAAGGTGATGTCTTAGAGGATCTGGGAGAAGCCAGAAATGATTGAGGGCTCGAAATAGCCAGGGATGACTTCCCAGAAAGCAGAGACCATCAGAACTGGGTTTTTGGTGGTTTTTTTTTTTTTGGCTTTTAAATACTTTTAATTATTTTTAAAATACAAATATTGAGTATCTTTTCAAAGTAATATGTGGATTTCTTTTCTTGTTACTTTTCTAAAATTTTTTTTAATTAATTAATTTTTTAAAATTTTACTTTACAATACTCTATTGGCTTTGCCATACATCGACATGAATCCACCACAGGTGTACACAAGCTCCCAATCCTGAATCCCCCTCCCACCTCCCACCCCACAACGTCTCTCTGGATCATCCCCGTACACCGGCCCCAAGCATCCTGCATCCTGCATCGAACATAGACTGGCGCCTCGTTTCTTACATAATATAAGTTGGGCCTCAGCAAATGGGTCAGCTTAGAAAAACATCTGTAAAGTGTGCTGCACCGTGAGAAAGGGTTTCTCGAGAGAAGAAGATGCTTTGTATCCTGGGAGGAGAACTAGTACTGAAAGGTAGGTGAAATGAGGGTGGTATAGACTGGAGATGAGAGGAAATGGAAACCAGGGGAAGAGACAGGAGCAAGCAACTGTGCTTTAGGATATAGAACTTAACATGAAGAACAACACTAACAGGAAGGAGCTAAGGAAGTCATCTCTAGCCAGGACCCATCACTGCACTTCTTCTGATGGGAAATCAGAATACAAAGTAGACAGTGTAGGTAGAATGGCAGTGCATGCGTGCCAAGTCTTTCCAGTTGTGTCTGACTCTTTGCGACCCCATGGACTGTAGCCTACCAGGCTCCTCTGTCCATGGAATTCTGCAGGCAAGAATAGTAGAGTGGGTTGCCATGTCCTCCTCCAGGGGATCTTCCTGATGCAGGGCTTGAACACATGTCTCTTATGTCTCCTGCATTGGCAGGCATGTTCTTTACCACTAGTACTGCCTGGGAAGCCCAGAATGGCAGAGTGAGATATAAATTTAAAGGAAAAAATAGCAAAGGGGAAAAAAGAATAACTGTAATGTCAACCCAGGGAAATCAAGTTGATATTGCTGCTACTGCTGCTGTTAAGTCACTTCAGTGCTGTCTGACTCTATGCAACCCCATAGATGGCAGCTCACTAAGCTCCCCCGTCCCTGGGACTCTCTAGGCAAGAACACTGGAGTGGGTTGCCATTTCCTTCTCCAATGCATGAAAGTGAAAAGTGAAAGTGAAGTCGCTCAGTCGTGTCTGACTCTTCGTGACCCCATGGACTGCAGCCTACCAGGCTCCTCCGTCCAGGGATTTTCCAGGCAAGAGTACTGGAGTGGGGTGCCATTGCCTTCTCCCAAGTTGATATTGAGATGAATGATATTGCTGTGTACAGAAATATACAGAATTAGCAAAAGTAAACTTGGATGTTTGTATTTTAATAGGACAAAGGATGTGGAGTATTTAGAGTATTTTTTCACATACATATGACTTTAATATTTTCTACTACTCATTCGACCTCACTGTTGTTTTCTTTGCATGGTTTACCATTAGAGCTCATTGCAGTTTTTAAATTGCAAAGCTCATAGTTAAGCACAGCTCACTATGTATTTTAATATGAGTTTTTCAAGATCAATTACACTTTCTGCATGGTTCACATATTTAAAATGATTTTATTCTAGTACGTTTCCCTATTGTTGGGCTTTTAAACTGTCCTAAACAGATGTTATGAGCATGGTAGAACATTCCATGGTATTTAATCCTTCTGGAGTAATTTCTCTCTTTGGTCACTTGAGATTTAATATAATTTTCTAGACATACTCTTCTTTTATTTTTATTAAGCTATATGATAGCAAGCCAGCTAGGTCCAAATAATTATACCAATAAGTTGTATTTGTATGATCCTTTGTATTTTGCCAAGTCATTTCTTATACATTATGTCATCTGAAAGAAAATAGCATTTTAGATAGATACTGACGTTTAGAAAGAATGCTTTATTTACACAGCTGGTTAATTTTTTTTCCTGATAGGGAGGAAACTGTAGCCAACTATTTTTCCTGTGCATCTGGTTCACCTGCCTTTACAGAATATAGTAATTCTTCTCCACTCAGTTTAAGTGACAGCAACATTTTTGAAATGGCAGTTTAATTTGAAAGTAAAAAAAAAAGTGTAGTTGTTTTCACAGGGTGATCACTTTTGTCCTTTTACTATCGTCATCATCTTTAACCTTTTAGTGAGAAAAATAGCAAGAAATCTGGTATCTTCTGTAGCATTCTCATGATTTTTTCACACTTCCTCAGAAAAGCATTCACTGCAAAGAACCCAGTTTCTTTTCAAGCAATAATTTTTAATGAAAAAATTTTTATCTGGATTTTTGACTGTCTGCTGAAAAGTTGTCACTATGACAATATCCAAGATACAAGACTTAGAAGCTCTACATTGTTTTTGAAATTTTTTTCCATAAAATACATCTGCTTCTCTTTGCAAAACTTGAGGATAATCAGAGTATCCAATTCCAGATGTAATCCTCTTNGTCACTATGACAATATCCAAGATACAAGACTTAGAAGCTCTACATTGTTTTTGAAATTTTTTTCCATAAAATACATCTGCTTCTCTTTGCAAAACTTGAGGATAATCAGAGTATCCAATTCCAGATGTAATCCTCTTCTGCTGGTAAAAATAAAGGTATTTTATACCCTGGTGCCTAAGATGGTAAAGAATCTGCCTGCCGAGACCTGGCTTCTCTCCCTGGGTTTGGAAGATCCCCTGGAGGAGGGTATGGCAACCCACTCCAGTATTCATGCCTGGAGAATCTCATAGACAGAGGAGCCTGACAGGCTATAGTCCATGGGGTTGCAAAGAGTTGGACACGACTGACTGACTAAGCACAGCACACACAGCACATGATGTTATTGCCTTGGTAAACAACAGAAACAGCATTTAAAATCTTTCTATCTCTTCTGCCCTTTTAGTTCACCATTTCATATTGGTGGTAAATTTAAAATCACTATAGGGTCAGTTTTTATTGAGTTGCCTGTTCCTCACTTTAAACTTTGTATTGACCACAAATATTGTAGTCATTTACCACTAGTAAGACTAATACAGGGTTTCCCTGGTGGCTCAGATGGTAAAGAATCTACCCACAATACAGGAGATCTGGATTTGATCCCTGGGTTGGGAAGATCTCCTGGAGAAGGGCATGGCAACCCATTCCAGTATTCTTGCCTGGTGAATCCCACAGACAGAGGAGCCTCGTGGGTTGTAATCCATGTGGTTGCAGAGTCAGACACCACTGAGTGACTAATACTTTCATTTTCACAAGGCTAATATATTTTATAATCAGCAATGCAGAGTACAGTAATTTCAAGTCGGACTTTCTGGGTTTTAGGCAGAAGTCCCACCATTTAGTAACTTCTCTACATTTCAATTTCTTCATCTATAAAATAGGGATAATAATATATCATGTATCATAGAGCTGCTGTGAGGAGTAAATGAGTGAGTGTATAAAATGAGTATGTCCAGGGAGGGACTGCCATATATTCATTGCAAAATAAAAGCTCCCTATGGTAACCATTTTACTATTGCATAAATTTTACTGTGAAAAAAAGCTTACATAATAAAACTTTATGAGACACACAGTATTGATGTTAATAGAAAAAGAGGTAATAATCAGGAGGCTAAATAACTTGTCTAAAGTCTTGGGATTGTTCACCCTAGCTTCAAAACTTATGTGATTTCTAATGCATACCTGTCATATTCTTTCTTGGAAATTACAACTTATTTATTCTTTTCCATGGGCTTTTTTAAAAATTGTGGGCACCCATACTTTGAAGGCTGATGCAAACAAATCTCAATTCACAATAAGAATTTCTAAACCCATGGTTGATATTGTTTAATTCTGCCTGATGTAAAAATACTAAAGGTGTCAGTTAGGTTCCCAAGAGAATACAAAAATTATCTGAGATGTGAAACTCTTCATTTAAAAGATATTTGGCCATTTCATTTTAGCAGTTTCCATATTTGGATCAAGTAAATATGTCTGTGTGGGACAGGTCAGAGATACTAACACAGTTTAAAAATACTGGTTTATGAGAAAATGCATCCTAGGGCAAATGATAAGTGTGCAGCATAGAGGATGGAAGAAAAGCCAGGCTTCCCACTGTAGCGGTACCAGCTGCTTGTTAAAAGGTAATTCTGCCTTTGATAGACATTGTTGTACAAGCATTGCCAGGTGTAGAGTGAGAACAGACATGGAGACCATTTGTAACTCATTGGGACTGTTGAGGCGAATGTGTTGAATTGTGAAATATACACATGATTATGAATTGGCTATTTTTAGGAAGAAATGCCTACATAATTCTAATTCCACAAATTGTGAGAAGGAAGCACTGAAAATACAGATAAAACCTTTGCCTGAAGTCCCAGGAATCTTTAACAAATGCCAAATATTGGGAGAAAGTTTATGGTTCTTTTTTGCTCATTCATTATCTATTCCTTTAATAAATGCAATGCCTGCCCTTGTGAAGTATATAGCTTGGCAGGAAGGATAGTTCAAAGGCAGTGACTTAAAATGCTAGTGCTTTGGGAATGGGGGCAGGTGACAGGATGTCAGAGGCATGTCAGGCACAACAAGCGTGTCTGGGTTTGAGGGCGGCGGGACAGGGACAGCACTGGTCTTAATGGGGAAGATGGCTTGAGCAGAATGCTCAGGATCATTGGGTCTGCCAGTTAGTGCCTTTCTGATTTGGACAGTTCCTTAACTTCACTGCTTCCCCCTACCCCCACCATATTTCTCATTGTCAATTACAGATAAGAATAATAAATAGAGCTGTTATGAGAATTAAAAGAAGTTAATATATAAAAAATGCTTTAGAATAAACTTTGCACCTAGAAATTACTCCAACTACTTTAAGGACAATTATTTTCTGCCCTAACTGAGAGCTGAAAAGGAAGAAAAAGATTGTTTTCTAGGCAGAAGAAACAGCCTACACAAAAGCCTTCAGAGATGAGAAAGGGATGTTGCATGTTGGGAATTGAAAAAAAAATTCATTGTGGCTGTGACTTTAAGTTAGAGGCAGGAAGAGGGGAGTGAGAGAAGCCAGAGGATAAGTGAATGTCAAGTAACAAAGGGTTTTATGAGTCTTGTTAATGAGTTTGGGTTTATTCTAATGTTAATGGGAGACAACGAAATGGGGTTTAAGTAAGAGAGCAATATGATCACATTTGCATTTTGGGAGATTCATTCTGTCTGCGAGGAGGTGAGAGTGAGGGGGTAAGGAATGGATTTCATAGGGGTAAGACTGAGAACAAGATGCAGTTAAAAGAGAAGGATTGTTTGGATCCAGGGGTGAGAGTAGATTTGGGAGGAAAAAAAGAGATAGTTTCAAGTTGTGCCTCTGAAAAGAAAATTGATTGTACATGGTTGTTGCTTAATGTAGGCTTGAAGGAGAAGTTAGTGTTTTTGAAGATGTAGAGACTGATTGGTGCATGGTGAAATTCACAAAGAAGCATGGCTGGGGTGGTGGGGCATGGTTTTCATACATGCTGTATTTGTGCCTCTGAAACAGTCCAACAGGAGCATGCACAGACAATTGTATATACTAGTTTGGGTCTCAACAGAGAGTTTGGGTTGGGACACTGATTTGGACATATATTAATATTTTATTATTGAACTCTTGGGCATAGGGTAGAACACCAAACAGGGTAGGACACCAAAAAGTGGATGAAAGTGAAAATTGGTCAGTTGTGTCTGACTCGTTGCGACCCCCTGGACTTTACATTCCATGGAATTCTCCAGGCCAGAATACTGGAGTGGGTAGCCTATCCCTTCTCCAGGCGATCTTCCCGACCCAGGAATTGAATCAGGGTCTCCTGCATGCATGCAGATTCTTTACCAACTGAGCTACTAGGGAAGCCCAAAGTGGATGAGCAGCAGGTAATAGAGACTTGGAGGAGTAATTGAGCAAGAGAAGAAAAGCCAAGAGGTTGGTTTCAGGAAAAAAGTATATGTATATACATGCATTAAAAAAAAAAAGGGTGGAATTATGTTGACAGTTGTTCAAAATTTAAGTGACATAAAGACTGAAAAGGGTCTACTGGATTTAACTGCAAAGAATTCTGAAAAGTATTACCTAAAAATTTCANATGTATATACATGCATTAAAAAAAAAAAGGGTGGAATTATGTTGACAGTTGTTCAAAATTTAAGTGACATAAAGACTGAAAAGGGTCTACTGGATTTAACTGCAAAGAATTCTGAAAAGTATTACCTAAAAATTTCATTTCCACCCTGCGTACTACAAATAAGATTATAAATAATACTATGTCTCATATTCTGAATTCTATTAAATCTCTGGGGTTTTTGGTCAGCCAGTATCTACCCCAGAGAGATGAATCTGGAATGATAGATACTACAAACTGCCTGACACCAAGTGAAAACCAAAAAAGCTTATGGCTTAAATGAAAAAAAAAAAAAAAGTAAAAGAAAATTTTATGCATGAAAATAAATTTAGATACACAAACTATTAGAATCAAAGACATTTTATGGTTTACCTAATCAAACAGCCTCATTTTTTAAATGATGGAATTAAAGTTCAGCTGAATTAGCCCAAACTTATTTCCCTTTTATTCTTTAGGATCGATTTCTTTATTCCTTTTGAATGTGGGTTGGAGTTTAAAAATTCTTTCAGTGCTTGTGAAGCCCACATACAGAACACTGGATAAAAGTAATTTGAGACAAGCCATTCTAAGCATGTGCTGGATAATTTTTTAATATAAATGAGTAGAAAGCATCTTATACACTTTAAAACCTTTATTATACTATCACAGCATTGTTAAATAAGACTGGTTCTTTATGAGGATTGAAGAAATGAAGGAATCACTTTTCATAGGGTGAGGATGCAATATGAATAGCATCACGCATACATAAGAAATATACCTTTAAAACACTGGTACTTTCTCGGCAGGATTTTTGTTTCCTTTTATATGTTTTTACTTTTGATGGAATGAAGCAAGCAGCAAGTAACAAACAGGAGAGACAGTTCAAATAAGCCTTAAGGAAACCTAATTTAAGCTCTTTTCTCATGTGATCTGTCTACGGCGGTTTAGAAAGAACTGTATATGCCAGTGGGTTAGAGCTATGTATTATTTTTGAATCAATCTTTCCTTTTTTCCAAGTTCCCAATACTTCTCATTCTATCCTAGTCAGACACTTGAATGAGGGGAGTTCTCTATTATTCATCAAATACCTCAAGCTGTTCCTGTCAAGTTTCTAAACTCATTTCCTACAGATATTCCAAAAAATAGAGCCAAAAAATTTCTCTGCCAGGTGTAAGCCCATCTGAATAAAGAACGCAGGAACCAGACATTTTGCAAAACAAAAACAAAAACAAAACCAAAGAGACTGAATATCTGTATTTTCTCAATATCTATAGTTTGTTTACTTTGTATCAGCCATTAAAACCTATTTCCAGCAATCTGATTATTCATGTTTATCTCATTCAGCCTCCCTCAATAATAAGGGATAACTCCTTACCAGGGAAAAAAGCATACATTCATAAAGAGAGCATGATTTCCTATCCTCTCTTTGGTTAGGTTAAGAGTATTTAGTTTTAAGAGTTAGCAAAAATGATTTTTATAAAGCATATGCAATAAATAACTAAAGAGTTTAGAATAAACTTTAATATATAATAAAACAGTATATGCAAGATGTTCATTACCTGGATGGAAAATCTTGTAAAAATGGTAGTTTGTATCCTAAACGTTCGCCACTTAAACTTTTTATTTTTTAAATTCAGAATATTTAAGTTAAATAAGAGATAAGTAGAAAACCAAAATATTACTTTTCATTAAAACACTGTACTTTTATGTGTTTTATGACTAAATACTATGATTTGAAAGACCGAAGTATGAATAAAACATGCCCCAAATGCCTGCTTTTCTTCATCAGTTTTAGTCTTGGTTCCCAGGCTTTCAGTAAAAGGGTATACTTAAAGAATCTGCCTGCAATGTGGGAGACCTGGGTTCAANTTTATGACTAAATACTATGATTTGAAAGACCGAAGTATGAATAAAACATGCCCCAAATGCCTGCTTTTCTTCATCAGTTTTAGTCTTGGTTCCCAGGCTTTCAGTAAAAGGGTATACTTAAAGAATCTGCCTGCAATGTGGGAGACCTGGGTTCAATCCCTGGATTGGGAAGATCCCTGGAGAAGGGAAAGGCTACCCACTCCAGTATTCTGGCCTAGAGAATTCCATGGACTGTATAGTCCACTGGGTCACAAAGTCGGACACGGCTGAGCAAATTTCATTTTCACTATATGACTTGAAGAGGGCCCCAAGAAAAAAATAAATGTGTTGGTTTTGAAAATAAAATTTCCAAAGAAACATTACAAAAAGAAGTGGTTCTAAAGTAACTATCATAGCAAATCTCCTGAATTTTACAAAGATCAAGATACCTTCAAGAAATGGTATTTGTTGTTCAGTTGCTAAGTCATGTCCAACTCAGCGATCCCATGGACTGAAGCAGGCTGGGCTCCCCTGTCCTTTACTATCTCCCAGAGTTTTCTCAGATTCACGTGCATTGGCTCTGTGATACCATCCAAACATCTCATCCTCTGTCACCCCCTTCTCTTCTTGCCCTCAGTCTTTCCTAGCATCAGGGTCTTTTCCAATGAGTTGGCTCTTTGTGTCAGGGGGCCAAAGTATTGGAGCTTTAGCATCAGTCCTTCTGATGGATGTGAAAGCGAAGGTCACTCAGTCGTGTCCAACTCTTTGTAACCCCATGGACTGTACAAGCCGTGGAATTCTCCAGGCTAGAATACTGGAGTGGGTAGCCTTTCCCTTCTCCAGGGGAATCTTCCCAACCCAGGGATTGAACCCAGGTCTCCCATGTTGCAGGCAGATTCTTTACCAGCTGAGCCACAAGGAAAGCCCAAGAATACTGGAGAACATTCAGGCTTGATTTCCTTTAGAATTGACTGGTATGATTTCCTTCTATCCAAGGGACTCTCAGAGTCTTCTCCAGCACCACAGTTTGACAGCATCAATTCTTCAGCACTCAGCCTTCTTTATGGTCCAACTCTCACATCCATATATGACTACTGGAAAAATCACAGCTTTGATATATGGACCTTTGTTGGTGAAGTGATGGTATGCACTAAATCAAGAGTTTGATTAATATTGATACTTAAATTAATTTTGTAGGCTTCATGGAGAACAGACTTACAACTTAGAAAGTTATATAAACAAAAAGTTGTTCTTCACTCATCCTTAATCACCAGTCAGTATGTTTCAGTTAAGATATAAAATTGAGGAAAAATTTCCTGATGAAAGAAAAGCTAAATATTAGAATTTTAAAATATGATTCTATCTATAAAAATGGATAAGCTGGATGAATTCTCCAAACCAACATTTAAAGTCTTAAATTCTTGATTTTAAAGAAAATCAAGCAATTTAGATATAAGCCATAACTTAGATTAAAAGATTTAGATTTTAAACCATAAAAATTCATAGGTAAATATGAATTTACAGTGACTTCTTTGAATCCTTATATGCAAAAGAGAAAGAAATGTCAATAAAATTTTCATTTCCTCTAAGAGTACATCATGGGGAAAAATTATAAATTTAGTGAATAATATGAGACAGTGCTAGTGGAGTGCAGAATAAAGGATTATTAACATATGTGAGAGAAGGCAATGGCAACCCACTCCAGTTTTCTTGCCTGGCAAATCCCATGGATGGAGGAGCCTGGTGGGCTGCAGTCCATGGGGTCGCTAGGAGTCGGACACGACTGAGTGACTTCACTTTCACTTTTCACTTTCATGCATTGGAGAAGGAAATGGCAACCCACTCCAGTGTTCTTGCCTGGAAATTCCCAGGGACAGGGGAGCCTGGTGAGCTGCCATCTATGGGGTCGCACAGAGTCGGACATGACTGAAGCAACTTAGCAGCAACATATATGAAGGTCAAGAAATGTTTCATGGAGGGAAATATGAGTGAGGAAAAGGCCCAAGGAAAGGGGGACAAGCATATAAAAAGCAAATAAAACATTGTCTTTTAAACGAGAAGTGAGATAAAAATATAGACAAATGTTAAGGTGGAAACATCTGATGTCAAAGGAGCTCTTATCAGGTCATTTCAAGTTTTGCAGGAAAATATGAAATCAGTTTCCTGGTGGAGAATAACATTAGTAAAGGTGAATTTATGGGCTGTAAACAGTAAAACACAGTGGTTTTGGTGTCAAGCAGTATCCTGATTCTGTAACTCATTGTTTATGTAACCCTGGGTGTAACCCTGTGTACTTCACTTTTGAAAAATTCAAGTACAGTTAACTTCAAATATTATATTAGTTTCAGGTGTACAAAAGAGTGATTTGCTATTTTGTTATACACTGTACAACATGGAAAGGCTACCCACTCCTGTATTCTGGCCTGAAAAATTCCATAGACTGTATAGTTCATGGGTTGCAAAGAGTTGGACACAACTTTCACTTTTACACCATGCAAAGTTATTATAAAATACTTACAATATTCCTTGTGACTTATTTGTAGTTTGTAACTCAACCCCCTCCATCTATTTCACCCTTGCCCCAGCCCCTTTTCTCTTTGGAAACTACTAGTTGTGAGTCTATTTCTCTTTTGTTTGTTTTTAAGATTCTACATATAAGTGAAAACATACAACATTTGTCTTCTTCTGTTTTACTTATTTGGCTAAGCATAATATACTCCAGGTCCATTCATGTTGTTGCAATTGGCAAGATTTTATTCTTCTTTATGATTGAATACCCCACTTTTATATCTGTGAAATGATACTATATTATCTGTGAAACTTGGTGAATACCAATAATTGCTATCTGATGTTACCATTATTGTTAGAAATTCTGGCAATAGTGTGGAAAAGGCTCTTCAAAGTTTATAATCAAAATAAATTAGTAATTATTGAAGAATCATGAAGAAACTGGTTAGATTTTCAGTTAAGTTTGGGTTGTGGGATTTCATATTTACTTAGTCTATTACATTATATATATTTGTTCTCTTACAATATTTTTTAAAATTTTTTGTTATATGTGAGTTCTATTTTACCTGGGAGCTGTAAGATCCTAGAAGACAGTGACTGATGGTACTAACTGATTTGCAAATTTTCAGAGCATGCGAGATAGCAGATAGTAGATGTTTATAGCTTTAGTTGAATGAGTGAATGAATAAATTAATAAATAGTTGTTAAAATACTAAGTTTGTATGGAATCTTTAAGCAGAGTTAAAAGGACTAATTCTTTGGAAAGTATCACTGTGAGGGAAATAGGAAGAGGGGAAAGAGCCCAACAAGAAGGGCAATTAAAGAGATGGGAAGAGAAATAGGATCCAATGAAGTCTTAAATTCTAAGTAAGATATTGCTTTCACGAAGATCGTTTTCTGTCCAAGTTCATTAATGTTGCACTTGTACCAGGCTTTATATTTCAACACTCTGAAGATAGCAACAAATAGTTCTTTAATAGTAACTCAAATGTATATCTATTAGTTTTATTAGACAAATGAAAAATGATTAGCACTGTGAAATCAGCATGGACTTTGAATGCATATAGAACAAAATAAAGAATTTTCCTTGGATTGATTTTCCCAGTCTTGTAAATTTGAACTCTCCTTGCTGTTCTGCCATAGTGGTAGTTAATACTTTTGAAGAATAGTTAATGTCTTCTACTTATTTAATATTGATAGAAAGATTCATTGTATTAGAAATTCATCCAAATGCTAGGAAGAGATGTTTTTTAACATCTTCTTGGTCTTGCAGTCAAAATTCTCTTTTAGTCCTAGGGGAATTTGTATTAGTTGTGTTTGTGAGACAACAAACTTAAAATATGTCCTTAATGATTTTACCACATGTAAAATATGGTACTAATGACTTTAACAATCAAAAAATTGTGTGCCCCAAACAAAACATTAAAAACATTTTGCCTTATATTTTAGAAAATATACATATTTCTATTACTTGCACATTTGCTGTTACATGATAATAACATTTGAATATGTGTAGGTGTGGTGAGCAAGATGGATCAGAATAATTAAAAATAAATATGATAATTTAGAACAGTCCTTTCTTTTCTCCTTCCCTCCCTTCCTCCTTTCCTATTTTTTTCTTCCTTTCTTCCTTTCTTTTAATTAAAGCCATTTAGGGGTAACTTCTTTCTTCTTTTATGAGATGTCATCAGAAGCTCTCAATCTGAAGGCTAGAATCCTTCTTGCATGTTTATACTGTATACATAAACCTACTCCCACATACATAAATCTACTCACAGCTAACTAGACCAGGGATGGCAACTGACTGACAAAGCATCAAAAGAGAAGCTGGGCAGAGCCAATCAAGTTCACTCTCCCAGGAATTTGAGACATATAGAGACTAAGTCAACTATCCGTGGAAACTGGACTTGTAAATTCACATATTTCAGGGATTTAGGTACTCAGTGAAGTCAGGTCAGATTTTGTCTAATTAGAGAAGAATAACGACTGAACTTCCCTGGCACCCCAGTTGGTAAAGAATCCTCCTGCTATGTAGAAGACCCTGGTTGGATTCCTGGGTTGGGAAGATCCCTTGGAGAAGGGAGAAGATATCCACTCCAGTATTCTTGGACTTCCCCGGTGGCTCAGATGGTAATGAATCTGCCAGGAGACCTGGCTTGGATCCCTGGGTTGGGGAGATCCTCGAGAGGAGGGCATGGCAACTACTTCAGTATTCTTGCCTGGACAGAGGAGCCTGGTGGGTGGCAGTTCATGGGGTCACAAAAAGTCGGTCAGGGCTGAGCAACTAAGCACACATGCACACAGAGACTAACAGCCTTCCATTTCCTGTTTCTCTCAGGAGACCTGGAAGCACTTCCTGCCCTTGAGCTTTGCAAGATACCCTGAACCTTTCAACACATTCTCTTTCTGCTCAAGCTAGTTGCAGAGAGTTTCTGGTTTTTGAAATCAAACCATTCCTAAGTTATAGAACTATAAATTTAAGTGAAAAGCAACCGGAAGAAAGAAAGCCAGTACTACTAAGAACAGCTGCAAAAGATTTAGTGGTCCTTACTGATGACACAGGTCAAGTTCAATGTAGCTAAATCTTCTTTCCCAAACTAGTAGCTTTCCTGCCAGAGAACCAGTGAATCTCTAAATCTTAATGTTAGTTTTACTCTTTTCTCTATTCCTCCTGTTCAGTCAACAAGCTTTATTATTTTAATTTATAGTTGGTGAAATATATATGCCAAGGGAGGGAAGTCATATAGCTCACAGCCAAGGGTCTGGTTTCCAGGAGATGCAGGGTTTAGATGGCTTAGGTCCAGGACCTGCCCTATAGCCCTTCCTATCACCTCTTTATTTCTATGTCTATACTCCTATAGCAGAATAAAACAGAATGAAAAATTCTGTATAACAGACACATTGAGAAAATCTGTCCTTAGATCGTAGCAATTTGGATACATTTCAGGGTTCAGTCTTTGGCCTCTTCTGTAAACATGCATTAACTACTTGACCTGATCCAGTCATATTGGCTGTAAATATCTTCTATATGCTCATGACTTTCAAATTATATTTCTAGCTCCCATCTTTCACTTGGACTCTAAAGTTTTATTTCCCACTGTTTATTTGACATTTCCCCCGGATGTTTATTAGTTATCTCAAACTTGACAGGTAAACAGCCAAACCTAAAAAGAGTTTATTTTCTCTCCCTTAAACTATTCTTTCCTGATGTTCCCATTTCTGAAATATGGCACCTCCACTCATCAGTTATTCAGACTCCAAACCTGGGAATTATCCTTAACTTTCACATTCCACATTCAGACTACAGGCACAGCATGTCAGTTCTGCCTTCAAAGTATCCTCTGAACCTGACCACTGTCCCCAACTCGGTCACTCCTGCTGTAGTCCAAGCCACTGCCTCTGGCTTCTACTTCCCTTGTATAGTCTATGAGCAAGACTTTGACAAACTACGTTTCTATACTCATGAATATGATGCCTGTGACTTTCCTCCTTACAGTATCCCAGTGGTTTCCAATCACATGTGGAAAACAATCCTGAAGTCAACAAGGCCTTCATAATGAAGCTCTGATTACTTCTCTGCCCTGATTTCTTGTCCCGAATCATCTCCTCTGATTCCTTGCCCATTCACTTGAGCCTCTTTGATCTTCCTCTAACATAATAAAATTTTCTTTTCCTTGGGCTTTTGTATTAGGGGATTCTTCTGCCTGAATGGCTCTCCTCTGTGTTCAAATGTCCCATCTCCAGGTAGCCTTTCTTTGATCTCCTTTCCTAACATAGTAGTCCCATGCGCTTCACCTTGATCTCCTTACACTGGTATCTCGTTCATAGCACTTAATCCTGTGTGGCATTAAATGATATATTTTTCATTCATTATTGTTAATCTCTCCTACCAGAATTAAGCTCCAAACAGGAGACAATATTTATTTTGTTCACTGAAGCATCTCCAGAATCTAGAACCATATCTGACGTTTCATTGGTACTAAATAAATATGTATTGAATGTATCTAACCTTTCTAATATATACAATTTTTTTTCTTCTTAAACATTTTTTTTTTAAATGTGACTTCAGATTTGGGAATATGGCTAAGACTTTTTAAAACAGGATGTTTGACATATTTAAAATGTATAATTTATAAAATTGTTTATGAAAACATGTTTAGAGTATACATGTTTAAATGTATAAATGACTATTTAAGGTGTACACCTTCAGTAATGTTGACATATGTATATGCCTATGAAACAGCCAAAACTGAAACTATCCTTCATCCTCAAATTTTTCCTCAAACTCCTTTGTAATACCTCTTTCCCTGCTTGTTCAGGTACGTTATTCCATCACCAGGTAACCATTTATCTCTTTCAGTCACTGCGGGTTCATTTACATTTTCTAGAATTTTATATAAATGTAAAAATACAGTATGGGCACTTTTAATTGTTTTCTTCTCACTTTTTATTTTGTTAATTTGGATTTTCTCTCTCTTCTTCTTGGTAAGCCTGACCAAAGGTTTATCAATTTTGTTTACACTTTCAAAGAACCATCTCTTGGGCTTCATTTTTTTCTATTGTTGTTCAGTCACTTCTGTTAATTCTAACTTTCTCGTTTTAACTCTATTTCTTTTTTTGGTTCTTTCTATTTATCTCATAATGTCTATTTTCCAGGAGTGTTTTCTTGTAGTTCAGTTCAGTTCAGTCTCTCAGTCATGTCCGACTGAGACGTGCCATTGTTTCCTCTCTATTTGCCATGAGGCAGAAAGTGAAGAGGAACTAAAAAGCCTCTTGATGAAAGTGAAAGAGGAGAGCGAAAAAGTTGGCTTAAAGGTCAACATTCAGAAAACGAAGATCATGGCATCAGGTCCCATCACTTCATGGGAAATAGATGGGGAAACAGTGGAAACAGTGTCAGACTTTATTTTGGGGGGCTCCAAAATCACTGCAGATGGTGACTGCAGCCATGAAATTAGAAGACGCTTACTCCTTGGAAGAAAAGTTATGACCAACCTAGATAGCATATTCGAAAGCAGAGACATTACTTTACCAACAAAGGTCCCTCTAGTCAAGGCTATGGTTTTTCCAGTAGTCATGTATGGATGTGAGAGTTGGACTATAAAGAAAGCTGAGNGGGGACGACAGAGGATGAGATGGCTGGATGGCATCACGGACTCGATGGAAGTGAGTCTGAGTGAACTCTGGGAGTTGGTGATGGACAGGGAGGCCTGGTGTGCTGCAATTCATGGGGTTGCAAAGAGTCGGACATGACAGCAACTGAACTGAACTGAGCTGAACTGATAGGACCGGATGCCATGATCTTATTTTTTTTGAATGTTGAGTTTTAAGGAAGCTTTTTCACTCATGACATCTTCATGATCCTTTGCCTCATCAAGAAGCACTTTAACTCATCTCTTTTTGCCATTAGGTGGTATGATCTGCCAATCTGAGGTTGTTATTTCTCCTAGCAATCTTGATTCCGGCTTGTGTTTCATCCAGCCCAGTATTTCTTATGATGTACATTGCAATAGTTAAATAAGTAAGCAGTGTGACAGTATATGGCCTTGACATACTCCTTTCTCAATTTGGAAGCAGTCCATTGTTCCATGTCCGGTTCTAACTGTTGCTTCTCAATCTGCATACAAGTTTCTCAGGAGGCACGTAAGGCGGTCGGTATTCTCATCACTTTAAGAATTTTCCAGTTTGTTATGATCCACACAAAGGCTTTTGCATAGTCAGTGAAGTAGAAGTAGATATTTTTTCTGGAATTCTCTTGCTTTTACTATGATCCAAGCATGTTGGCAATTTGATCTCTTGTTCTTCTGCCTTTTCTAAATCCAGCTTTTATATCTGGAAGTTCTCAGTTCATGTACTATTGAAGCCTAGCTTGAAAGATTTTGAACATTACCTTACTAGCATGTGAAAAGAGCACAACTTTATGGTAGTCTGAAGATTCTTTGGCCTTGCCTTTCTTTGGAATTGGAATGAAAACTGACCTTTTCCAGTTCTATGGCCATTGCTGAGTTTTCCAAATTTGCTGGCAGTTTGAGTGCAGCACTTTTACAGCATCATCTTTTAGGATCTGAAATAGCTCAGCTAGAATTCCATCACCTCCATTAGCTTTGTATGTAGTAATGTTTCCTAAGGCCTACTTGACTTCACACTCCAGGATGTCTGGTCCTAGGTGAATGACCACATTATTGTAATTATTCAGGTCATTTAAACCTTTTTTGTAAAGTTCTGTATATCCTTGCCACCTCCTCTTAATCTCTTCTGCTTCTATTAGATCCTTGCCATTTCTTTCCTTTATTGTGCCCATCTTTACTCGAAATGTTCCCTTGGTGTCTCTAATTTTCTTGAAGTGATCTCTAGTCTTTCCCATTCTGTTGTCACTTTTTATATTGTTTTCTTAATCTCTTGTATGTATTTCCTCTCTAATCTTTATTATTTTCTTCCTTCTGGATGTATATTTTCAGTTCTTTTTGGCATGGAATGAAAGTAGTGGAATGTTTTGTCATATGGCATGGATTAAACTCTATATAAAATTTAAAGCATTTTTTCCAACGTGGTTGTACTATTTATGTTTCCACTAGCTGTTCCACATTCTCACCAACACTTGGGATTGTGAGTCCTTTTAGTTTTGGACTTTTTAATAAGTGTGCATTGAAATGTAGTGGTTTTAACTTATATTTTTCTAATGACCATTGATGTTGAGTGTTTTTCATGTGCTCATTTAGTATCCTTATATCTATTTGGTAACGTATCCTTTCAGATTTTTAATTTATTTGTTGATTTATTTAGCTAAGTGTGCTGGGCCTTAGTTGCAGCATGCAGGATATTTAGTTGAGGTATGTGGAAACTTTAGTTGCAGCCTACAAACTGTTAGTTGTGGCATGTGGGATCAAGTTCCCTGACCAGGGGTTGAACCTGGGCTCCTGCATAGGGAGTGTGGAGTCTTAGCTATTGGACCACCAGCAAAGCCCCTTCTTTCAAATATTTGTCCATTTTCAAAATTAATGTATTTTGTTTTTTTACCGAGATTTGAGATTTATTTACATATNCCCTGACCAGGGGTTGAACCTGGGCTCCTGCATAGGGAGTGTGGAGTCTTAGCTATTGGACCACCAGCAAAGCCCCTTCTTTCAAATATTTGTCCATTTTCAAAATTAATGTATTTTGTTTTTTTACCGAGATTTGAGATTTATTTACATATTATAAATGAAAGTAGTTTGTCAGTAATTTGCAGGGTTTTTTTTCCCCAGTATGTGGCTTGAGTTTTTAAATCACTTAATATTATTTTTCAAAGACCAGAAGTCCTTAATTATGATTTTTCCCCCTTTTATGGATTGTGCTTTTGTTGGCATATCTAAAAAGTCTTTGCCTAACCCAAGTTGGAAGGATCTTGATCTGCTGGCTTTATAGATTTAGGTCTGTAATAAGTATTGAGTTAATTTCTGTACATATGTTAAGGCATAAATTAAAGTTTGCATATAGATCCACTTGTTCCAGGAACATTTGTTGAAAACACTTTTTTTCTTCACTAAATTACCTTTCTACTATTGCAAAAAAATAAAATATCAGTTGACTGTGTGTGTCAACAGACACACACACACATATTCTGTGCTTTCTAATCTTTTCCTTTTATCTCTCTATGTTGATACCAATACCACACAATCAGTCACTGTCATTTTCTGCTAGGTCTTTAAGTCAGGCACTATAAATACACTAACTTTACTCTTTCAAATTCTTCTACATCTTTGCCTTTTCTCTGTTAATTTTAAAATCTGCTTGTTAATTGCTACAAAAGCCTGCAGGGATTTTTATTTGGATGTCATTGAATGTACAAATCAATTGAAGAAGAAGTGACTGCTTAACAATACTGTATTTCACAGTCCATGAACATGCTATGTCACTTCGTGTAAGCCTTCTTTATTTTCTCTGAGCAATGTTTTGCAGTTTTCAATGTATAAAACCTCCACATTTTGGACAGTTTCGAATATTTTGATAAAGAATATTGTTTTGGTTACTCCGAAGAAAGTTTTGACTAAAAATCTTATTGTATCATGTTTGCATCTTCCATATTCCCCCAACATGCCCTTGTCATTTTGTTAATTGAATTTATTATGTGCTGTCATGGTAAAGATTTCCTAAAAACAATTCTAATTCAAATATTTACATAAAAGCAATTTGGAATTATGAAGAAATGGGGGGGGGGAATAAGTTGCAGAAATGCTAAATAAAAGATAGTCATTGTCACCTGAAGAAATTTTAAGGAATACTGAGATTTAACATTATTGGAATTTTCAATTAAGTACAGTTTTGATTTTATTTAAAATATATTTACTTTGAATTGTACCTGTCATTTTAACCATAATCAGTACTCAAAAAAGACTGCACAGTTGTTTTTACTCATATTCATGATCTTATTAAAAATGGTTCACCAGTTTCCACGGTGAATTCCAATCTTATTTCAACAAAAATGGAACAAGAGGATTTTCTCCGACGCTTGCCAGGGTGTCTTGGGGTTCTGACCCGCTATCATTATGGCACACCAACTCAGAGCAATAAAACCAGGGATCTATGCAAGGATTGTTTAAGACACTATATTTTCCTGTAATAATAATAATAATAAACTTGGAAACACTAGTGTTTAAAATAGGAGTCTTTTAACTTTATCATTTTCCCCAAAAGATAAAAATACTAATTTATAATTAGTTCATTACATTTTGGATTTTTTTTAGCACTTACTAGGAAAATCAGGAAAGAATTATTTGGAGGGGTTCTGAGATGATGAAACTTGGAAAAATTAGGAACTATTCTAAATTTGAATTTATAAAACAAGTACTACATACAAATCTTAATTTCCTTTTAATGTTGTTCATGGCTGCTATATATTAATAGAAGGACAAAGGATTTTTGTGTGTTGATCTTGTACTTTGGAATTTTGCTGAATTTATTTATTAGCTCTGGCATTCTTGTGGATTCTTTGGGATTTTCTGTGCATAGAATCATAACATCTGCAAGAGAGATAGTTTTTATTTCTCCCTTTTCAATTTGGATGCCTTTATCACTTTTTCTTATATAATTGTCTTAGCTGGATCAGCCAGAAATTTTCAACAATAGTAGTGAAGGCAGATATGGCTGTTTTGTTACTGATCTTAGAGGAAGGCTTATATAACATTGAGTATGATACTGTGTTATTTATCACGCCCCTTTTCATATTGAGGAAGTTACCTTTGATTGCTATTTTTGCATGGTTTTATCATAAAAAATATGTTAAATTTCATCAAATGCCTTTGCTACATCAATTAAGATTGGCATGTAGATTATTTTCTTCATTCTACGGTGTATACAGTGAGTGAACTGTATTTTGTACACTAATGGTGGATAACCTAACAAGAAAAGTTAAAAAGTGACACTTAAAATCACATCAGAAAGAACAAAATACTTAGAAATAAACCTAAACCAAGGAAATGAAAGATTTGTACACTGAAAGGTACAAAACACTTCCAAAAGAAATTAAGAAGACAAAACTAATGGAAGCTTATGATTGAGTTCAGCTCAGTTGCTCGGTTGTGGCTGACACTTTGCGACCCCATGGACTGCAGCACGGCAGGCCTCCCTGTCCATCACCAACTCCCGGAGCTTGCTAAAACTCATGTCCATCGAGTTGGTGATGCAATCCAACCATCTCATGGTTGTCCCCTTCTCCTCCTGCCTTCAATCTTTCCCAGCACCAGAGTCTTTTCTAAGGAGTCAGTTCTTTACATCAGGTGGCCAAAGTATTGGAGGTTCAGCTTCAGCACCAGTCCTTCCAAAGAATATTCAGAACTGATTTCGTTTAGGATGGACTGGTTGTATCTCCTTGCAGTCCAAGGGACTCTCAAGAGTCTTCTCCAACACCACAGTTCAAAAGCATCAATTCTTCGATGCTCAGTTTTCTTTGTGGTCCAGCTTTTACATCCATACATGACTACTGGAAAAACTGTAGCTTTGACTAGACAGAGCTTTGTCGGCAAAGTGATGTCTCTGCTTTGTAACATGCTGTCTAGGTTAGTCATAACTTTTCTTCTAAGTAGCAAACGTCTTTTAATTTCATGGCTGCAGTCACCATCTGCAGTGATTTTGGAGCCCAGGGAAATAAAGTCTGTCACTATTTCCATTGTTTCCCCATCTATTTGCCATGAAGTAATGGGACTTTTTTTTTAAGATGCCATGATCTTAGTTTTCTGAATGTTGAGTTTTAAGCCAGCTTTTTCACTTTCCTCTTTCCCTTTCATCAAGAGTCTCTTTAGTTTCTCTTTGCTTTTTGCCATAAAGGTGGTGTCATATGCATATCTGAGGTTCTTGATATTTCTCCCAGCTATCTTGATTCTAGTTTGTGCTTCATCCAGCTCGGCATTTAGCACAATGTACTCTGCATTTGTTAAATAAGCAGGGTGACAATACACAGTGTTACCATACTCCTTTCTCAATTTGGAACCAGTCCATTGTTCCATGCTCTGTTCTAACTGTTGCTTCTTGACCAGCATAGAGATTTGATGTTATGATGGGAAGATTTAATATTGTCAAGATGTCAATACTACTCAAAGTGATCCATAGATTCACTGCAATTCCTATCAGTTTTCTGACAGCCTTTTATTTATTTATTTAACAACTGGAAAAGCCTATTCTCAAAATCATTTGGAACTGCAAAGGGTTATAAATAATTTTTAAAAAATTGAAAAAGAGGAACACATTTGGAAAGCTCATACTGCCTCCTTTCAAAACACTACAAAGCTACAGTAATCAAAACAGTGTGATATTGGCATATTTTAGTATATACAAACCAGTGGTCTAGAGTTGCAAGCCTAGGGAAAAAAAAATCCTCACATATATGATCAGTTTATGTTCAGCAAGAACATCAACTCCTTTCAGTGGGGGAAAGAATAGTCTCTTCAACAGATTGTGCTGGGAAAACTGGATTTCCACATCCAAAATCTTACATTGGACCCGTCCCTCACATATAACAAAAAGTTAACTCAAAGTGGATCAGTGCCTTAAATATAAAATCTAAAACTAAAAAACTCTTAGAAGAAAGCTTAGGAGCCTTCCCTGGTTGTTCAGTGGCTAAGAGTTAGGAGACATGGGTTTGATTTCTGGTCTGGGAAGGTCCCACATGCTGCAAAGCAACTAAGCCTATGTGCCACAACTACTGAGCTTGTACTCTGGAGCCTGGGAGCTGCAACCAGTGAGCCAATGTGCTGCAGCTACTGAAGTCTGCGTGACCTAGAACCCGTGCTCCACAACAAGAGAAGCCACTACAATGAGAAGCCTACAAACCACAACTACGAAGCACAGGAAACAGAATATGCTTTGTAGCACAAAGCCTACAGAGCACAGCCTGCTCACCACAACCAGAGAAAAGCCTGTGCTCCAATGAAGAACCCAACACAGCCAAAAAATAAAAATAAATACATTAAAAAAAAAAAAACCGAAAAGAAAGCTTAGGAGAAAATCTTCATGACCTTGAATTTGGCAAAGGATTCTTAAATATGATGTCAAGAGAACAGGTTGATAAGAGCAAAATAGATAAATTGGAATTAAATTTAAATGTTTTGTGCATTAAAGAACATTATGAAGAAGGTAAACAGACAGCCTATAGATTAGAATAAAATGCTGAAAATCATATATCTGCTAAGGTTTTAATATCAAGAATATATTAAGAATACCTACAACTCAAAACAACAACCAAAGTTCAAAGTGAGCAAAGGATTTAAAGAGATATTTACCCTAAGAAGATATACCAATGGTCAGAAAACACATTGAAATAATTAGTTTCTATTATTTATGGCAGCATTATTCACAAGAGCCAAAAATGGGAAATAATTCAAGTGTCCATTAACAAATGAATGGATACTTGAACTTTGTAAGTATAGCCCTAAGAAGGAATGAAGTTTTGATATATGCTGCAACATGGATGAACCTGGAAAACAATACTCAGTGAAATAAGATACAAAATGGCAAATAGTATGTGATTCCTCATTTTGAAATATCTAGAATAGGCAAATTTTTTTTTTTTTTTACTTTATTTTACTTTACAATACTCTATTGGCTTTGCCATACATCGACAGAGACCAAAAGTAGATTAGAGGTTACCAGGGGGTAGAGATAGTGGAAGATCGGTAATTATTGCTAAATAAATGATTACAGAGTTGTGTTTGGGGCAATTAAGAATGTTTTGAAATAGTTATTTTTAAAATAGTAATTTTGGTACAATGTGAATTAATGCTGTTGAATTGTATACCCTAAAATGTCTAAAGGGTAAAATGTTATGTATGTTTTACCACAATAAAAAAATCATGTTTCAGGTAGCCCAACTTTTGATTAATCACTTAGCATTAAGGTTTTCTTATGCTAAGGTTATTTATTTACATAGATCACCCTTTGTGAAATTATGCTTTCCCTAGAGATGTGTGTGAGACTAATTTTTGTCTAATAACTTACTATATAAGGATCTTTATAGTTAATAACAGCTACTTACCAGGAATGATTAAGAAAGACACAACTTTGATTACTTTTAGAATTCACTGTTTTAAAAGTATCAGTTCAGTTCAGCTGCTCAGTCGTGTCCAACTCTTTGAGACCCCATGAATTGCAGCACGCCAGGCCTCCCTGTCCATCACCAACTCCCGGAGTTCACTCAGATTCACATCCATCGAGTCAGTGATGCCATCCAGCCATCTCATCCTCTGTCATCCCCTTTTCCTGCCCCCAATCCCTCCCAGCATCAGAGTCTTGTCCGATGAATCAACTCTTCGCATGAGGTGGCCAAAGTACTGGAGTTTCAGCTTTAGCATCATTCCTTCCAAAGAAATCCCAGGGCTGATCTCCTCTAGAATGGACTGGTTGGATCTCCTTGCAGTCCAAGGGACTCTCAAGAGTCTTCTCCAACACCACGGTTCAAAAGCATCAATTCTTCGGCGCTCAGCTTTCTTCACAGTCCAACTCTCACATCCATACATGACCACTGGAAAAGCCATAGCCTTGACTAGAGGGACGTTTGTTGGCAAAGTAATGTCTCTGCTTTTGAATATGCTATCTAGGTTGGTCATCACTTTCCTTCCAAGGACTAAGCGTCTTTTAATTTCATGACTGCAGTCACCATTAGCAGTGATTTTGGAGC
>SJYV01055918.1:651853-690113 GCA_006410875.1 Neotragus pygmaeus
TTGTCATATATAGCTTTTATTATGTTGAGGTATGTTCCTTCTATTCCTGCTTTCTGGAGAGTTTTTATAATAAATGGATGTTGAATTTTGTTAAAGGCCTTCTCTGCATCTATTGAGATAATCATATGGCTTTTATTTTTCAATTTGTTAATGTGGTGTATTACATTGCTTGATTTGCGGATATTGAAGAATTCTTGCATCCCTGGGATAAAGCCCACTTGGTAATGGTGTATGATCTTTTTAATGTGTTGTTGGATTCTGATTGCTAGAATTTTGTTAAGGATTTTTGCGTCTATGTTCATCAGTGATATTGGCCTGTAGTTTTCTTTTCTTGTGGCATCTTTGTCAGGTTTTGGTATTAAGGTGATTGTGGCCTCATAGAATGAGTTTGGAAGTTTACCTTCCTCTGCAATTTTCTGGAAGAGTTTGAGTAGGATAGGTGTTAGCTCTTCTCTAAATTTTTGGTAGAATTCAGCTGTGAAGCTGTCTGGACCTAAAAATATGGAACGCTTCATGAATTTGCATGTCATCCTTGCACAGGGGCCATGCTAATCTTCTTTGTATCGTTCCAATTTTAGTATATGTGCTGCCGAAGCGAGCACACCTTGTGCCTTTAAATTCATTTCCCAGACATTTCTGATCCCCTCCTAACTTCCACTTCAAATCTTTAAATATACAATTAAAATAAATAAATTTATATAAAAAATTAAAACAAGTAAATAAAAATATAAATATCATGTGCACCATTCCTTGCTGTCTTTTCAGAAAAACTTGAGATTAATTTATTCAATCAGGTATCATGTGTTAATATGGTCATGGAATAAAGAACAATATCTAGCTCATGTAAACATTAAGTCATTTTGAAAGAATGAATATACAGAGCAGTCCGCCATTGTAACATAGAAACATTTTATATTAATATATGTTCCCTTGACATAGTAGCTTAATCTGAGATGCAAGAAAGATTTTCTGGACAGGGGAGATTTTAAAGTATGTGAAATCAGAGTGAGGTCAGCCACTATTCCACTTACGCATATGTCAAGATGTTTATACACCCTCATTTACTCTAGGAAGGGGGAAGTAAGCTACAAGAGGAAATTTCTTTTTTTTCACTGAAAGAAAAGTGGAAGTCGTAGTAAGTGTTTCAACAGATTGCTAAGGAAAGCAGAATTGGAATCTTTTCTGAAGATCTTTTTAATTGACCTATTTCTAATGTTTTTATGCAATCTTTCTTTGAGACAAAGCAAAAAAAAAAAAGGTGAGGGATCAAGGATATTACATATTTGGGGACTGGGGGTTCATTTAGAATAGTTAATACAAATCATAAAATTATTTTTATTAAAAAATTTTATCTTATATTGGAGTATAATTGATTAACAATGTTATATTAGTTTCAAGTGTACAGCAAAGTGATTCAATTATACATACACATACATCTATTCTTTACTCAAGTTCTTTCCCCATACTGAGCAGAGTTCTAATGCTACAGAAGGTCCTTGTTGGTTGTTTCAAATAGAGCCATGTATTTGTGTCAATCTCAATCTCCCAATCTATCCCCCCAACCTCTCCCACCTGATAACTATAGTTTGTTCTCTGAATATGTTTTTGTTTCATAAATAAATTCATTTGTACCATTTTTTTATTTGGCATATAAAAGTGATGTCATACAATATTTGTCTTTCTCTGTACGACATCAGTTAGTATGATAATGTCCAAGTCTATCCATGTTGCTGCAAATGACATTATTTAATTCTTTTTAATGGCTGAATAATATTTCATTGTATATATGTACCACATCTTTTGTTTCCATTTCTCTGTCAATGGACATTAAGATTGCTTCTATGTTTTGGCTATTGTAAATAGTGCTGCAGTGAATATTGGGATGTATGTATACTTTTAGAGCATGTTTTTCTCTAGATATTTGTCCTGCAGTGGGGTTACTGGATCATATGTTAGCTCTATTTTTAGTTTTTTTTCTTTTTAATTGAACCTCCATACTGTTCTCCATAGTGGCTGTACCAATTTACATTCCTAACAACAGCGTAAAAAGGTCTCCTTTTCTCCACACCCTGTCCAGCACTTATTGTTCATGGACTTTTTGATGATGGCCATTCTGACCAGTCTGAGGTGACATCTCATTGTAGTTTTCATTTGAATTTATCTAATATAGAGATAATAAGTATATTTTCATGTGCCTTTTGGCCATCTGTATANCACACCCTGTCCAGCACTTATTGTTCATGGACTTTTTGATGATGGCCATTCTGACCAGTCTGAGGTGACATCTCATTGTAGTTTTCATTTGAATTTATCTAATATAGAGATAATAAGTATATTTTCATGTGCCTTTTGGCCATCTGTATATCTTCTTTGGAGAAATGTCTACTTAGACCTTCTGCCCATTTTTTGATTGGGGTACCTTTTATATGAGCTGTTTCAGAGGTTAATTCCTTGTCAGTCACATTGTTTGCAAATATTTTTTTCCAATTTGTGGGTTATCATTTCCTTTGTTTATAGTTTCCTTTGCTGTGGAAAAAAAAAAAAGCTTTTCAGTTTAATTAGGTCCCATTTGTTCATTTTTATTTCCATTACTCTAGGAGACATATCCAAAAAGATATTGCTACAATTTATGTCAGAGGGTGTTCTACCTTGTTTTCCTCTATGAGTTTTACAGTATCTGGTCTTACATATAGGTATTTAATCCAGTTTGAATTTATTTTTCTGTATGGTGTCAAAGAATAATGTAATTTCCGTTTTTTACATGTAGCTAACCAGTTTTCTCAGTACTATGTATGTAAGGGACTCTCTTTTTTCCATCGTATAGTCTTAATTGACCTAGGTGCATGGAGTTATTTCTGGGACTTCTATACTGTTCCATCGATCTATGTTTTTGTGTCAGTACCGTACTTTTTGATGACTGTAGCTTTGTAGTATAATATGAAGTCAAGGAGTTAATTTTTAATTTTTCTTTTCTTGATTTTTCTTTCATAAGATTGCTTTGGCATTTGGGCTTTTTTTATTTCCATACAAATTTTAAAATAGTTTGTTCTAGTTCTTTGAAAAATTCCATTGGTAGTTTGATTGGAATTGCACTGAATTTGTAGATTGCTTTGGGTGTTATAGTAATTTATGCAGGTTTATTCCTAGGTATTGTATTCTTTCTGATATGATGGGAAATGAGATTGTTTCTTTAATTTCTCTTTCTGAACTTTCGTTGTTGTTGTTCAGTCGCTCAGTTGTGTCCAACTCTTTGTCACCCCATGGACTGCAGCATGCCAGACTTTCCTATCATTCATAGTCTTCTGTAGTTTGCTCAAACTCATGTCCATTGAGTCAGTGATACCATCCACCCATCTCATCCTCTGTTGTCTCCTCCTCCTGCCTTCAGTCTTTCCCAGCAACAGGGTCTTTTCCAATGAGTGGGCTCTTTGCATCAGGTGGCCAAAGTATTAGAGCTTCAGTATCAGTCCTTCCAATGGATATTCAGGGTTGATTTCCTTTAAGATTGACTGATTTGATCTTCTAGCTGTCCACGGGACTCTTGGGAGTTCTTCTTCAAGCAACACAGTTTGAAGGCATCAATTCTTTGGTGCTCAGTCTATTTTATTGTCCAGCTCTCAAATCCATACATGAGTACTGGAAAAACCATAGCTTTGTGTATACGGACCATTGTTGGCAAAGTAGTGTCTCTGCTTTTTCATACACTGTCTATGTTTGCCATAACTTTTCTTCCTAGGAGCAAGTGTCTTTTAATTTTGGCTGCAGTCACCATCTGCAGTGATTTTGGAGCCCCCTAAAATAGTCTGTCAATGTTTCCCCATCTATTTCCCATGAAGTGATGGGACCAGATGCCATGATCTTCATTTTCTGAATGTTGAGTTTAAGCCAACTTTCACTCTCCTCTTTCACTTTCATAAAGAGGCTCTCTAATCCCTCTTTGCTTTCTGCCATAAGGGTGATGTCATCTGCATATCTGAAGTTATTGATGTTGTTCCTCACAATCTTGATTCCAGTTGTTAGTGTATAGGAATGCAAAAAAAATTCCTTCTACTGACTTTTAATTTTGTTTGTTTTTCTTTCTCTAGCCACTATAGGTGTAAAGTTTGGTTATTTATTTGAGATTTTTCTTGTTTCCTGAGGTAAGACTCTATTACTATAAACTGTCCTTTCAGAGCTTCTTTTGATAAATCCCATAGGTTTTGGATCATTGTGTTTTCATTTGTTTCTAAGTACTTTTTGATTTCCTCTTTGATTTCTTCAGTGATCCATTAGTTATTTAGTAGCATATTGTTTCGGAGAAGGCAATAGCACCCCACTTCAGTACTCTTGCATTGAAAATCCCACGTGTGGAGGAGCCTGGTAGGCTGCAGTCCATGGGGCCGCTAAGAGTTGGACACAACTGAATGACTTCACTTTCACTTTTCACTTTCATGCATTGGAGAAGGAAATGGCAACCCACTCCAGTATTCTTGCCTGGAGAATCCTAGAGATGGGGGAGCCTGGTGGGCTGCCGTCTATGGGGTTGCACAGAGTAGGCCACGACTGAACAACTTAGCAGCAGCAGACACATATTGTTTAGCTTCCGTGTGTTTGTGTTTTTTACATTTTTTTCTTGTAGTTTTCCAATTTCATAGTATTGTGGCCAGAAAAGATGCTTGATGTAATTTCAGTTTTCTTCAATTACTGAGACTCACTTTGTGGCCCAGCATGTGATCAGGCCTGGAGAATGTCCACAGGCACTTGAGAAGAATGTGTATTCTGTTGTTTTTGAATGAAGTGCTCTATAAATATCAATTAAGTCCATCTGTTCTAATAGATCTGTGTTTCCTTATTCATTTTCTGTGTGATCTGTCCATTAATGAAAGTGGGGTTAAAGTCTGCGATATTGTTGTCTTACTGTTGGTTTCTTCTTTTATGGCTGTGAGTAGTTTCCCTATATATAGAGGTGCTCCTATGTTGAGTGCATATATTTACACTTGTTATATCTTATTCTCAGATTGATTCTTTGATCCTTATGTAGTGTCCTTTGTCTCTTGTAATAGTGTTTATTTTAAAACTTATTTTGGCTCATATGAGTATTGCTACTCCAGCTTTGTTTTGATTTCCATTTGCATGGAACACCTTTTTCCATTCCTTAACTTTTAGTCTGTATGTGTCCTTAAATCTGAAGTTTTTAGATTTTCTTACGGCAATGTATTTATAATTAAGTTATTATCACTTTAATTCTTGAGTATTTTGTCTTTAAATTTGTTTGCTTAATATCCATCTGACCACAAATTAGAAATATTTCAATGTTATGAAAAGGAAAATTCGCCACAGCCAAAAGTGAAATCTTTATTGTAAAGGTTAAAAATTATAGCAAGGGAATCATACTTCATTGCTGGTATGAAATTTAAAGATTATATTAAATATATATATGAAAACTCCACAAACAGTTGAGATAATATTTCTGTCTGAATGCCTTATACTTGTCTTGAACTACAGTGTAGGTTATCATCATATAAGGCAAACTAACTAATTTTCCTCTCTTAAATCCTCTACAAGATCTTCAATAGGGAGAATATATAATTTCCAGCAGATAAAACATATATAAGTGATCCACTTTTTGTTTCTAACTCAGAAACCAAAAAAGCATTGCATGCTATCTTCCTGCATCAATTTAGTATGAATTACGAAAAAACAGAAAAAGTGCCTGTCCTACTGACTATTGTATCTTGCAAGCAGTTGAAAGCCTTTTGTGTTATGATACTTAATAAATACCATAAACAAATATCCATAAACTATGTCTGATATTGGTATTTGATAGAACCACAAAAATATGCTTAGGCTTCATGTGTCTAGTTTTCCCATGGGGAGACTTCCTTGTTAATACTTTTGTGTATGGTGAGTCTAACACAAATGAAGCAGCATAGCTCGTGCTGAATAATATACCAGTGTTTGGAGATAGGTATTTACCTATCTAATATCTAAAGTCATTAAGAAAGATGGGGAGACAGGTAAGATATGAAGAGGGATGGAATTAATAGTATGCATTCTATAGTCTACACTCTAGCTGTCCATCTTTCTGTTACTTTTAATGCCTAGCATTTAGTAGGTACTCTACAATTTTTTTGAGAAGCATTGATTGAACTTACAAAACATTTTCACATCATTAAAAACTAAGATAGAATTCATTTTCTCCTTCCTTTCAGAGATGGAAGGGCTGAGCTAAAAGTATAAATAGCTTATGTGAAGTTATACAGTTAGTGAATGGCAGAATGTGACTCAAGGTGAGACTCCAACCTATCTTCTTTAGTTGCATTTTAAGGGAGGCAAACTATTTGTGTAAGAAACAAGGAGAAAATACAGAAGTTGAAAGAATAAAAGATGCATTGTCATGTAATTACTGAACTGGAAGGAATCCTAACTGTTATGTACTTGAATCACCTTATCTTAAAGATGAGAACATAAATCAAGAAACAGGTTAATAAGATTTAAGTAAAAAATACAATAACAGAATATGCTCATATTTAAGTAATCACAAATTCTATAGAGAGCTGCAATTCTTTGAGTTTTACAATTATGTTTTTGAAATCAGATTTTATATTTCCCGGGCAAATTGACATTCATTATAATGAGGCTTGATATTTTGACCCTCTAATCAGAAACCAAAATAGAAAGCCTTAGAAAAGACAGTGTTATCACTGTCAAAAATGGGGTCTTTAGAATGTCATTCTTTGAAATGTATTTGTATTTCTTTTCCATCTAGTGTGTGGTTAACTTTTGTTAAGGTTCCATGTATGCTTTAAAAAGCATACATTTTGTATTTGTGGAATTCAAATTTCTCTATTAATATGAATAATTTATTTTTGCTGGTTTTTAACACCACATTATCTGTATCTTAGTGGACTTTTTTCCTACATGTTTTATCATCATCTGAGAGAGAGATTTTGCCATGTTCCTATATTTCCTTATAAGTTCTCATGATTTTTTAAAACACTTATTCATGATTTTATGTACACACAAATTCAAATACATATTCTCACCAACCTCTTCCTTTGTCTCATTATATAATACCCCTTCTTTTCTTTTCTAGTGTTTTATACTTAATAAATTCCATATTAAAGTAGAGATTTATTTCTTATGCTATTCAGCAATAGATACGAATTTTCAACCAAAACCTCATGTTATTCTTTACATCTGGAAAATTCTCAGTCATTCTTAAAATATTTTTTATGCTACTCAATTTTCTCTCTTATATTAAACATACTGTGGCACTTCTAATCTGTTTTCTGTGTTTAAAATGTTTCATTTAGAATTTTAGAAAAATTATTTCATTAAAAATGATTTATTGTGTCCTACATGAATTATCATTTATTGTTTTCAACTTACTGCTTTCCATTTGACTGATTTAAGATAAATTTAATTGTATGCAATTAATTTTGTTTTCACTTTAATGATTACAGTCTTTGTTTCCTGGTTTTCTGAGGCAATTTTCTTTTTGGCCACTTCATCCTGGTTAATATGTGTCTCTTGTTTGTTTCACAATTTATCATTTTTTAAACANGACTGATTTAAGATAAATTTAATTGTATGCAATTAATTTTGTTTTCACTTTAATGATTACAGTCTTTGTTTCCTGGTTTTCTGAGGCAATTTTCTTTTTGGCCACTTCATCCTGGTTAATATGTGTCTCTTGTTTGTTTCACAATTTATCATTTTTTAAACAAGTATTATTAATGTTATACTTTGGGATCATACCTTTCATATTTGAAAGATAGTGTCTAATTGTTCTTATCTTCTATTTTGTCAGTGAATTATTTTTTCCACCGGCAATTTTGTTGGTCATTTTTCTTTTAGTTTTTCTTCTTCCATGGGGAGTATTCTTGTAGGATACTTATGTTGGATACAATATTCCCTATGCTTCAAGTCCAGTTGTTGTTCAGTTGCCAAGTGATGACTGATTCTTTGTGACCCCATGGACTGTGGCATGCCAGGCTTCCCTATCCCTCAGTGTCGCTCAGAGTTTGCCCAAGTTCATGTCCATTGAATCAGTGATGCCATCCAAACATCTTTTGTTGCCCTCTTCTCTTTCTGCCTTGAATCTTTCAGCATCAGGGTCTTTTTCAATGAGTCCATTCCTTGCATCAGGTGGCCAAAGTATTGGAGCTGCAGCGTCAGTCCTTCCAATGAATATTCAGGACTGATTTCCTTTAGTATTGACTGGTTGGATCTCCTTGCTGTCCTAGGGACTCTCAAGTTTTCCCCGGCACCACAGTGCAAAAGCATCAAAGTCAATATAGGTTCCATGTTGTTCACTAAGGGCTCCTTCCCTCTCATAAAGTTGGTAAAAGATTAATTTGGATCAAGTTCAGTCCAGGAAACTTTTCATGCTTTCTTCAGGTATATGTACCTGTATAAAAGCTGAAGTTCCAGGCAGCTAGGCAGCTATGTTCAGGCTTTTTCCATGAAACAGTGAGATTCTTTGGCTGCCCTCGTAAAAAAGTGAGTCTGGCTGCACTCCTGCATCACACTCATGGTTCTTGTTTTCTTCATTACTCCAAAAGTCACTCTTCTTGCTTTTTACATTTTATTGAAGTGCAATTGACTTACAGTATAGTTGCAGGTGTGTGACTCAATATTTTTACACACTATGCACCATACAAATTATTACAGTATTACTGGCTATGTTCTATGTGCTGTACATCCCTGTGACTTATTTATTTCATAATTGGTAGTTGTTATCTCTTTGGAGAAGGCAATGGCAAGCCACTGCAGTACTCTTGCCTAGAAAATCCCATGGACAGAGGAGCCTGGTAGGCTGCAGTCCATGGGGTCGCTAAGGGTTGGACACGACTGAGCGACTTCACTTTCATTTTGCACTTTCCTGCATTGGAGAAGGAAATGGCAACCCACTCCAGTGTTCCTGCCTGAAGAATCCCAGGGATGGGGGAGCCTGGCGGGTTGCCATCTATGGGGTCGCATAGAGCCAGACACAACTGAGCGACTTAGCAGTTGTTACCTCTTAACCTCTGTACCTATTTCGCATCCCTCTGGCAATTTCTAGTTTGTTGTCTGTATTGCTGAGTCTGTTTCAGTTTTGTCATATTTGTTCATTTGTTTTTTTAGATTCCACATGTAAGTGAAAATATACAATATTTGTCTTTCTCTGACTTATTTCAGTAAATGAAATCACTCTTTTGAATCAAAATATTAGTGGACTGAAGCTTAATGTCAGAGTTCTCACCACTCGGGGTTTTTGTTCCTTTTCTGATCCATTGAGTATTGCTTTGTTTTTGAATATGGCTACATTTGATATTTATTATGTAATTTTATAATTTCTGAACTGTGTTGGGGTGGATGTGAAAGTTCAAAGCATAAATTCAAAGCAATGCTTTACCAGAATAGTTTACCAAAATTTTCACATAATTCTTCATACTACTGCCATATTATATTTCTAAAAATCAGATTCAATTTTACCTCTGTTCTGTTTAACACTTCTTCTGGCTTTCTCATCTCAATATTTAAATTTCCTGACTTTCCTAAGCAAAATCTAATCTATTTGTCTAAACATCTACTACACCTCTCTGATTCCTTAGGCACAAAAAAACTGCGTTACCCAACCATATTTCCACTTTCCAAAACCATACACATCTTTCACTCCAAATATTTCATGCAAATTAAAAAAAAAAAAAATTGAAAAGTTTTAAATAATATCCATGCATTTATTCAGCATTTTCTATATCCTATATTTTTGTTACTTTCCATCATGGTATTATAATGTCCTTAATGGTAAAAGCCATGGCTTATTTCTGTAAATGTTTTATATAATTACTATAGCTCAACTGACCAAACTTACTGACATTTGGAATCAGTTCTACCAATCTCTACTCCATATTTCAATTCACTATTACAGCAGCCATCACTGGGNTAATGTCCTTAATGGTAAAAGCCATGGCTTATTTCTGTAAATGTTTTATATAATTACTATAGCTCAACTGACCAAACTTACTGACATTTGGAATCAGTTCTACCAATCTCTACTCCATATTCCAATTCACTATTACAGCAGCCATCACTGGGGAACATTTACTATCCATATTTCGAGGACTGATTTTTGAGCCACCAAGATCTAGGGAGCATATGTAATCACAATGGAAACTGATACTTCCACAAAACTTCTCATGTACCAGATTCTGTGTGAGCACTTAATATATGATAATTTCTTTCATCCATGCAACAACCCTATAAGGCAGCGACTATTAGTATCCGCATTTTACAGATGTAGAAACAGCCCTGAAGGCTGGTAATGCACAGAGAAGTGTTGTCTGAAGTTACACAGGTACTAAATTACAGGCTGGGGTTTGCACAGAGGCAGTCTGTCTCCTGGGTCTGTGCTTTTTGCCACCATATTTTACCACCTCTCAATACACATATGTCACCTCTTAATGGACTAAACAAATGACTGGTAGGAAGAGCACCTCACGTGGCTTTCAGCAAGCAAACCAAACCACTATGTGAAGGATTCTTCAATTGATTGTGTGTTCCACGGAGAACTGTAGTTAATGGTTTCATCCTGTCATGACAATTACAACTCTATAGATGTGACATGTGCTCTGTACTTTCTCTTATAGATGTTTGTGGTTGCATGACTTAGGAAAAATAATTTTCTCAACTACCTTGTTCTGTAGGAAAATAAAAAGTTCTTCAAATACAAAAGCTAACTTAGTTTGGGTAGAGGGAGATGGAAAATGAATTAATGGTTGTCATCTGTCCACGTCCTATGTATAACTACATACAAGTGATAAATATTTATTTTCTGAAGGGTCATTTCACATGTTTTCAGACTGGAGAAGAAAGGAGAAGCAGATATTAAGTATATAAATGATTTAATAAGGTTTTCTAATAGTACCTGTTACACATTTAACATTTTGGTAATATTTGTTTGAGCTTGTTGCCTGTAAGAATATATGTTTCTAGAGAGTGGTCAATTCTTTCAACACTAAAGGTATCCTGATGTATGTTGAGAGCCCTTGGTGAGTTTTTCATGTTTTAGTTTGGCTGGTGGAAGCATCATCATCTGTTGATCCATTGCAGAAGGGAGATAAAAATAATCCCTGGCTTCCTTCTACATTGAGTGTCTAGAAGAATTACAATGGCTTGGCCTTTGCTAAATGGTTTTAAAAGTAAACCACACACAAGCATGACATTTACTCTTGTCTTAATTTTGATGGAAGGATTACCGAAGGAATGTCACGGCTGGAGTGACCTTTTAGATAGACTGGTACTATCAACCCATTCATTAATATTATGAAAAGAGGACACTTGTGAATGCAGTGACTCTTCTCACGTCTATGAATTTAATAATTAGTCATGCTCTCTTTGAGAGTTTTCATTATGGCTAAACTTACCACTGTTGTGGCAGAACAACTTTCTTTGTACACTTTACCCCAATAATAGATACTCACTTAAAATATGCAAGCAGGACATACCCACCAATTATAACTATAGCAGAGCAAATTAATTCACTCAAAATTATGGTGACATTAACTCTGTCTCTAAGTGTAAACCAACATACTTGTTTTTCTTTTGAGTGAAGGAAGCTCACTGTTATTAAATGGACCAAACATTCCAAACCAAATTGTCAGTGATTCTTTGCTGTAGGAATAGTCGATGTTTCCCATGAAATACCCGCGTGCATTGCTTTAAGGTAAGAGGAATTTGATTATAGTTTTGTCCTAAATTCTCTGTTATTTTAAAAATAACTCATCTACCATTGTTGGTATTATTCCTAGCATATTTTAAAGACCTGGCTTTAACTCCTAAAAGGAATGTTCTTTTCCGGTTACATTTATGCAGAAATGAAGTATGCTTCTAGTACATTTTCTTTCTTATAATTATTTTCTTGTATGACACATTCTTTTTAGCTGAATTCTGCATTCACTCTTTTCTTTCTTTGAAGAGCCAATATTCCAGCTTCTTCTCAATTTCTTTTAAGATGTCATACAGCATCAACTTTAACCCCAATAGGAAACTAGGCATAGGGGCAAAAACAAACACAAAATAAAGCATCCCGAGGTTGGAGAAAATCTCTCAATTTTATTATCGTCTTTGGCCTATCCTTCCTAACTTCTTTGCTAAATGGCACCAGAAAACATTGATAGATTTTAGCTCTTTTGTTGGGAAGGTGTCATTAAGTCATCCAACTCCTCATTTGTGGTACCTCTCTCTACAACTGGTTTAGCTCTTGGAGCTTGAACAATCCAATCAAGGCTGTTTAAAAGGCCCTGTATTTAAATTGAAGAATTAAAAAATACAGGATTTTCAGTTTAGTGATACTCATGTCATTGTGATTGACCATCAGAGATCAGAACAGGGAAGGTCTCCTATAGGACATCTCTTCCCAACATCAATGAACATTTTACTAAATCAATATTCATGCCTTCCTATATGTGATCAAAATGTTCACTAGTCTAGTGCAGCTGATGAAAAACCCTGTAAAATCAACTGATAATGGTATCTAATAGGTCCAGAGAGAAGCAGGAGTAAGGGTGATTGGAAATCTTCCTGGAGCAAGTGATACCTGCTTTGGAATTTACCAGCTGGAAAATAGGAGTAGAGGCAGTCTATGCAGAAAGATCAGGGAGATATAAACCAGCATGAGCTCTCTCTAATATGATAATAACAAATAGTAGAAATGTTTGGTAGCTAATACACAAACTGTATGAGCTGACAGAAATAATACTAGTAAGATAGTACAACATTGAGGCTCATTGATAATTTGCTGCTGGGTTACTCTCTAAGCAAACATCTTGATTATAGTTTCTATCCTTTGCTAGAAAGTGAAATGAAACCATAGCCAAGTGGGGTCTCTGATTTATCTTTAAAATTGTGAGCTATGGATCACAGAAAAGAGAATCTATGTTCACAAGTAAGTCTAATATAAAGCCCATAGTATTTTATGGTTCTAGCTATATCTGAATCAATGGGCATGAATTTGAGCAAACACAGGGAGACAGTGAGGGACAGGGAAACCTGCAGTCCATGGGGTTGCAAAGAGTTGGACTTGACTTAGAGACTGAACAACAATAGTGTCTAAAGCTCAGAATTGCCTTTGATATCTTAGATTTGGGGTATGGTACCCAGAAACAAAGCAGTCCTTTGTCACAACAGAGCTCATAACACCTTGATTATCTTCAAGACAAGTCAAAGAGAAAAGTAGTTTATTACATAGTATTTCACTATGATAAATGTGTTCGGCTACCTTAGACTCTTGGAACATAAAGTCCTCTCAGTTCACAATGTAGTCCCTCTTTTTGTCAGAAAAGCTTCCTCCTTTCACATTCTTTAGGATTCAGTTCAAATCTCATTTATTAAGATCTCCCTCAGTTGTATGCCACAGCCTCCACTCCTCATTCTCTTCAAATTCCTGGACTTTAATTGCCTTGTTTATTTACATGCATCCTGATTCTGTAATAGAAGTCCCATGGATACAAGAACTATTCTTCTTTGTATGTTAGTATATCCTTAAGACATAGGCAGCAATTCAATAAGGGTTTGTGGGAGGACGTGAGGAAGGAAAGAAAAATTGTTCAGAATCATTGTAAGGAGATGAATGGTAGTAAATTTCTGATTGCTTTCCTTCCTCCCACATTCCTGTCTTTTTTTCCCTTCATTTATTCATTCATAGGTCAATGGGCTAGAATGCCTTTCACACTGTTTTCAATACATAATAGTATTACCCCTGAAAATTGTGTGGAAATTAATTTTTGTATGCATTATTTGTAATTATCTTGGCAATTAACTTGCTCTGCAGCATCACAGCTGCTCAATCTCAATTTCTAGTTGATCCTTGGCTGGCAGCAGTCACTAATGCTGTAGCTACACTATCTTTGTTTATCTATCACATTTAACAATCTGTTTGCAAATATTTTTAAATGCCTAGGAGAATTTGCCATTTAAATGAAAATTTATATTAAGTTCTTAATAATGTAATTTTTAGTTTATTTTACACATCCTCACTTGCACATCCACACATCTTCAATTCTCAATTGATGATAATCACCATGGAGCCTAAGAAATAGCAGTAGGAAGAGAAATACTCTTCCCAATGTTAATTTTACAGATTGTTCTGTTAACCACTCCATTAGTGCTTTCTTATTTATATATAAGAGCTGGAAACATTGATTTGGTAGGCTCATGTGGTAAAGAATCTGCCTTCAGTGCAGAAGACACAGGTTCGATCCCTGGGTTAAGAGTATCTCTAGCAGTAGGAAATGGCAATCTTCTCCAGTATTCTTGCCTGGAAAAATCCCATGGGCAGAGGAGCCTGATGGGCTGCAGTCCGGGGTCCCAAAGAGTTGGACATGCCTGAGCATGCACACATGCACTACTGTTCCGTACCTTCTGGAGTCCTACTGAACAAATCAATGCATAGAAATAGATAAAAATTATGCTCTCTGAGTACTCATTATATTTGTGCATATAACATTCAGATTGACAGATGAGTTTGGTTCCATAACGATATGCACATTGTATTCATGAAGACATTTTAAAGTATTTAGAGAAAGTTATCAGATATCCAGAAGAGTGTTAATATTTAAATCTACCACACTATCATGCACACTCTATGATTCTAAATGGAAAAAAAAAAAAAAGGAAATACAGTCAGCCCTCTGTATCTGCATCTTTGGATTTAGCCAACCATGAATGGAAAATATTTGGAAAAAAAAATGCCAGAGAGTTTCAAAAACAAAATTTGAATTTGCCACAAACTGGAAACCATGCACACAGTATTTACACTATATTTCCTACAACTTTTAAATAGCAGTTATATTGTATTAGGTATTGTAGGTAATCTAGAGATGATTTAAAATTCATAGGGTGTGTGTGTGGGGGAGGTACATGAAAATCCTACTATATATAAGGGGCTTGAGTATCCATGGATTCTTGGAAACAACCCCCACAGACACTAGAGGACAAGTGGATACACAGAATAAAGCCATTTAGTAACTGTTTGCGAACTCTAGAAATGGAATGAATACATATAAATTCATGTTTACATATACATATGTATATATTGAACATATAAATGTATATATTCTGCAAATACTGTATCAGTTCTTTAAAAAAAAAGCACTGTTTGTTACTATCAAAGTTGAAGTATAGATTTCCAGAAATTCAATATGTTTACATAATCCCTTTATTGGTTTCCAGAATTCTGATTAGCCAGAGAAACTTGAACTTCTCTTTGTCTCAGTTATTACTTTTTTGTCTTGGTTCAATAACTCTGTTGTAAGGAATATTTAGTTTTATTCACCATAGCTACTTAGGAAAACTCCTATCAAAATTGTCATTAACTTTTTGATGTGAAGATGTGCGTGTGTTTGTGTGTGCATTTGTGTTAGGTTTTCCAAGGTCAAGTGTCAATCTCCTTTACTTACATAAGTTTTTTAAAAGAATGATGATATTCATTCATGTAATGTGGATATACAGACTAAAATGTTCCTTTAAAAAAAGATCTTCTATGGTTAAAATAATTTCACTTTTAACTTGATTAAATATCATTCTAAGTCAATATATTTTCATGGTATTTTCTGCCTATTCATCACCTTATTGGTGATCTGTTGCTGTTATTTAAAGGTAATCATAATCAATATTTTGACAAAGTGTGTTTTACATGAAGAGTGTGTAGATAGAAATTTCTAAGAGGACATAATCTGGAGTCTAGATTCTGGACTAGAGTCTGAACTCAAGATTATGGTGATATTTTCAGAAAACATCCTCCTGACCTTAAGGTAACATGCACTCTCATTGATATTAAGTTTTTTGAAGTATCTGATAAGCAAAATCTCAGAAATAAACTAGAAATGATCACTTGACGAGAGCACTTTGAGATTTAGGTAGTAGAATGCAGTGACATGAAGTGAATTATAAGTTAAATTAAGACATTGTAGCAATGATTAACAAATATTTTGCTGATAAAAATTTTGAGTTATAAGGAATTTTGGACAGGTAGATTTAAAGGATAATACTTAGTAACTGTATTTCTAGAAAAGTAGAATGAAAGAAAACTGTACTAAGCATACAACTATGTTAATTAATCTACTTTTAATAAAGACAGAAAAATTGTAGCTTGAGGATGTAAAACAGATTGCTTAACTTCATTCACTGACTTGACTTTGAACTGTCAATTTCCTAATTTTAAAATTAGTATGCAGCAGAGGTTATTTTCTATAAAGAAATAGCTTTCTAACACTTGTGTTTTGAAGCACCTGGCATTAATATTTCTAAAAATAATGAAAAAGCTGTCTGATTTATGAATTTGTCATTACAGTTTTAGTTAATCTGTATCATCTGTTGGAGACCAGTTACTTCTGGGTCAACTGATAAATTAGTGTTTTGAATATTTTTTTTTAAATAAAGCCTTAGCTCTCTGGTGATTCCACAAAACTTCACAGAGAAGTAGCTGTCATCCATATATGGTGGGTTTAAAAAATACACGGAATAGTAAAACCCATAGATGTACTCCAGGAAAGAAGGATCATTTCCCAGCCTAATACAGCTTGGGAAATAATGTAGAATCAACATTTCATTTTCCCCTAAATAATGCTCAAATTAGAGATTGCTTTTTTCTAACTAAATTATCAGGCTAGTCCAGGTAACCTCTCGCAGCTTTGAGGCATAGTTGGGAAAGAGAGGGAGAGGGAGAAGAGGTGGAATGGACGGGTGGTATTTATACACACACACGAGAATTACACTTGTATGTTCTAGTATTTCATATTTGGAAACAAAGGCAAATAGGAAGGATTAAAGTGCTTTTAAAATTACTGATCAGATTTTCTACTCTGTTATTTTGAGTGAATGCAGATAGAAAAAAGAACTGGTGATACTGAGTATAACAAGTTGAATACTACCACCTTATTAAATTGACCTACATAGAATGCAGATAAGTATCAGTGGCAAAACAAATTAATCAAAGTAGAGGATGCCGGTGAGGCTAGAATAGACATGATTCCTTCCCCAGTTTTTTGGATACACCAATTCCTTAGTGGGGTGGGACTGGAACTAATATCAGGACAGAATGTCTTTGGAATGAATGTCACATGCATTAAGTACACATTAGCTGATTCATAAAAAATAAATGGGTCAGTCCATAATGTAAATTAATCTAGTTTCATATTTACCCTTAATAAAGACACAGATTGAAATAACTTTTAAAGAATTGTTGTTCTGAACCTGTTGCACATGAGCAGGGAGCAGATTGTAAAAAGATCATTTCAGTAGTGCTTCTTAGAAAAATAATACCTTTAAAAGCCTGATTCATGTGTAGAAATCCACACATTAAAACCACACCATAAGACATAACCTAAAATAATCAATAAGTGAAACATCCTTTATAAAACATGTATAATATTATTAAAAACCTGACAGTAAAAATTGTTAAAATAATTATTAACAAATAAGGAAGGTTATTTGAATTTGAACAAAATATTCATGAAAATTCAGTTTGTTTACATTCACTTCAACATGTGACTGGAAAATCTACACTTTCCGTGTTGCGTTACAACCTTCAGGCATTGCTTCACACACACGAAAGTAATTTAAACATCCTAGTAGTTCAGTTAATTTGCGATATCCTGTAGCCTTAAGGATGTATTAACAGACATATTTTTAAATGTACCATTCCCAAAGAAATCTTATTTAGTAGCTCAAGGTTTTATTCAGTGGTGGTGCTGAGCACTATGATAAGTGCTGGATGTACAGAAAGTCGAGGACATAATCCTTATCCCGGAGTCTTGTAGAGGTGAATGGCAAAGTTCAACATAAATAATTCTATAAATTTCCAGAAAAGGGGAATCTATTCTCTGGAGGGACAAAGGAAGAAGTGGTTAAGTCCAAGTGTGTCAGGGAAGAGCTAGTAAAAAAATGACCTTTGAGTGAGGCATTTACCAAATCGAAAGCTGGTGTTAAACTTTCCCAGTTTCTGTGTAAGAGACAGAGGATTATAACAAAGGAGCGCTGGGGAAGGGAACTGTGAGTGTCCTACTGCGCAGTCTAGCATATGTGACTAAAATGTATATCCTGATGGAAAATCTAGATTTCGGTTGAGAAACTGATAGAGTATAATTTTTACAATTAAAACTTTTTCCATAGCTAGAAAATTACTATTTGTGTGTGTGTGTGTGTTAGTTTCTCAGTCTTGTTCGACTCTTCACGACCCCATGAACTGTAGCCCACCAGTCTCCTCTGTCCATGGGAATTTTTAGGCAAGAATACTGGAGTGGGTTGCCATTCCCTTCTCCAGGGGATCTTCTGGGCCCAGGGATGGAGTCTGAGTCTCCAGCATGGCAGGCGGATTCTTTACCATCTGAACAAGAAAATTACTACTTATAGGTATGATAAAATTTGGAAAATATGGAAGAGTAAAAAGAATCTTAAAATGTCACTGAATATCTGCCTATTCTGTTAAACAATGATGGTAAGAGACAGCAGTGCTGGCCTCCACACCCCTACCCCAAATGTCTTTTCTAATCCCTAGAATTTGTGAATATGTCAATTTAGAGGGCCAAAAGGACTGATGTGATTAAACGAGGACTTTGTGACATGGGAGAATATCCTTGATTTCCTGGGCAGGTGTCCTGATGAGAGTTAGAGACAGAGAAGGAGATGCGCCTATGGAGGCCAAGGTGAGTGTCTATGTGTGTAAGAGAGAGATTTAAAGATGCTACGCCACTGTCTTTGAAAATGGAGAAAGGAATCCAGAGCCAAAAAATGCAGGCGGCCTCTGGAAGCTGGGAAAAGCAAGGGAATGTATTGTCCCCTAGAGCCTCCAGGAAGAAGGCAGTCCTTCTAACACTTTGTTTACAGGACTTCTGACCTCCAGAACTATAAGATAACAAATTTGCATTGTTTTAAGGTGCTACACTTCTTGAAACCATTACAGCAGCAATAGGGAACCAGGTAAACTCCAAGTGGGCAGGGGATACATCTCTTTCACACAGTGATGAATCCCTGTTGGGCCTGCCACACAGAACATGTTGAAATCAGATTTGATGATGAACGAGAATTTCATAAAGAACACTCAAACTTACAGCCTCGAGGATTTTTTAGAAACTGATGTCAAAGAAAGTTTTCTAAAGCAGGGGCATGATATGATTAGATTTATGCTTTAGAACTGTATTTCTTGTGGATATGACCTAAATGAATGGGTGTGGCAGGAAAAGAACACAGCTAAAAGCCTATCCAAAAAATTTAGGCAAGAAGTTATGAGATCTGTACCAAGACGGAAGCTGAGAGGAGAGACAGGAAGGAGGTAGGCACAGGAAGCTGTAACTGAAGCTCTGTAATAGGCATAAGGACTTGGTGATGGATTAGTTGGACAACAGATTCTAGCCTGATGTTGGTTACTTTTTAGTCTCCAAGTGTGACCCGTAAGAAGGCATTAAGTGATTGCTAAAGCTACTTTTCTAGATTACTTTAGGGGAGAAAAAAGAAAAGCCTCTATTGATAAAACATATTAAAATTGACTCACAGTTGACTAACTTGTGGTGAAAATTAAGATGCAGAATTGTGCCACTTGGCTTTTCTTCAGTGCCGAGTACTTATTTATTGGTCACTATTTTCTGCTTATTTTGCCATTTACCTCTTTGTTACTTGAGTAAAATTACACTTTATGCTTTTTTACTCTCTTCTGTGAAATGCCATTATTTCCTGAAATGGCTTAGTTCCACTTAATAGTGAAGCTTAATAAAGAGCTCTGTTTTCTTTGTTTCAAACTGTCTTATATAAAACACAACAGCTGCAGGACAAGAACATAAATGAATGATATTACTCAGTTCACAGCCTTCAAATACTGTGACTCGTTAAAAACCCTGATGGGTAAATTGCCTGGTATCTCATTTTCAAGATAAATGGAAGACAAAGGAAGTATATGGCAATGTCCTTTCAGCCTAAACAAAACTTATACAACGTCACATAAATAAGTTAATTTTGTTTTTGTCAGTGCTGATGAGGGGCAACTTTATTTTAAATTATTATTATTTTTTATTATATTTGAACCTCTCATATCAATATAAATTCTGCCTAACTGAAGTTAAGGATTCTCCTTTAAAAGAAATGATTCAAAGTTTTTCATTATCAAATTAACAAATTTTAAAAGTCTTTTACCTTAGGAAAAGCAAAAATGTTCTGATGGTAATCAGATCTTTCATTATGTCTCTCTTTTGTAGTCCCAAACCTATATACATTGAGCTTGTCTCCTTTCTGTACTACACTGGGCCAAATTCAAGAATAAAATAGAAGATTAAGAGAAGGTACTACCTGGAAAAGTACAGAGTACAGTGATAGATGTATAAGGTAGGTGAATAGGTGCTAAGTTTCTTCAATCACATCTGACTTCTTGCGACCCTGTAAACTGTAGCCCACCAGGCTCCACTATCCATGGGATTCTACAGGCAAGAATACTAGAGTGGGTTGCCATACTCTCCTCCAGGGGATCTTCCTGACCCAGGGAATGGAACCCGCATCTCTTACGTCTCCTGCATTGGCAGGTGTGTTCTTAATAGTAAATAAGCTATTACCTGGGAAGCACACTATAAGGCAGGAGCCTAATCTAGTTCTGATCAGGAAGGATTCAAAGGGAAATAGGTGGAGGTGGTTTCACAGTCTGGGAGCTCCAAGAAGATGGGATCTATGTATTATTTAACTTTGGACAATTCACACTTATGCAATGTCAGAAACCTGAAAAGCTTTTCAGAATTTACCTTCAATAGAGAATGTGACTTTTAAATCACCCTTGAAAAAATACACAGATGCTATCAGTTAGGCAAGAAGGAAAGGTGCTTCAGGTAAAGGTATAAGATACTTGCAAGGTGTGGGTTGTTAGAGACCTAAAAGACTGTATTTGCCATGCTGGGTAGAGGTGATGTGGCTAGAAAAAGTTGAAGGGGGTTAACCCATGAATGCCTTTGTTTGACATGTGAAAAATGTAGGCAGTTTTTCCTTGGGCCTTTAAAAGCCAGTGGAGTATCTCTGAAAGATAAACTTTGAGATCAAGGAACACTGTTGTAAACAGAGAATGTGTAATGGCTTGCTAGGCAATTAAACAATCAATTAAACAAGAAAACCAGTTTGTAAATCATTGAAATTTTCTCAAGAAAACTTATAAGACAAAGCATGGAGGGATGAATTTTGTATATTGCAAAATAAGATTTGTGATTTCCTTAAATATTTGGTGAATTTCCTTCTAACATCAAAAATACAGGAAAATCATAGGACACATCTGAAAATTTTAGTAAAAAACTCCTTTTTGTANGCATGGAGGGATGAATTTTGTATATTGCAAAATAAGATTTGTGATTTCCTTAAATATTTGGTGAATTTCATTCTAACATCAAAAATACAGGAAAATCATAGGACACATCTGAAAATTTTAGTAAAAAACTCCTTTTTGTACATATTCAATTATTTTTTCTGAATTTATTATGAAGAAAGTGAACTCTAACCTCAGAAATATATTTTTCTTTTGCTTAATAAGCAGAAATTCCCAGAAACTTTACAAACAAACTCGGGGGGAAATGCAATACATAAAACTCTAGCAGCTCATAGAGTAACGCTTCCATCTGCAATTAGGAGATTATAAATTCACAAAGAAATAGAAGTGAGCATAAGAATTAAATCCTACCATTAAAACTCATAAGCTGATAATAAGTATTAAAGAAATGTATATTTCATTCAGAAGTAATATGTGGTTCTAAATTTTGGCAACATTGCTTTTTCCTATTATTTTTCTATATTATAGGAAAGAGTATTTTAATGGAAAATCTCTATTTCTAGCAATTTGTTTAAAAGAAGATAGACATTTCAATGTAATAGGAATATAATAATAACAAGCTCTGAATGCATAGACTTTTAATGAGAATGATCATTATTGTTTTCCATTATAGTTTGATGCTAATTTAAGTGCATGCTTCCTTGGGGGACAAAAAAGGTGATACATAAAAGAACTGAAACATTATGTGTTAAATATGTATCTTTGATTTGATCTTTCCTGTATTTGGCAGGGGATGGGCTTCCTGGGTGGCTCAGAGGTTGAAGCATCTGCCTGCAATGTGGAAGACCTAGGTTCGATCCCTGGGTCAGGAAGATCCCTTGGAGAAGAAAATGGCAACCCACTCCAGTATTCTTTCCTGGAGAATCCTATGGACAGAGGAGCCTGGTGGGCTACAGTCCACGGGGTCACAAAGAGTCGGATACGACTGAGCAAGTGACTTAACATTAACCAGAAAAAAATTTAATTGTGATAATAAGTATTTTTGATCAGTTTAAAACTGATCAACAAATAGTTACTGAGCATTTACACGTTCTAGGCACTGGAGCTTATCTTCCATGGAGAATATCAGAAAGCAATGAATAAACAAACTACCATATGTGAATTGGTGATATCAACTATGTAGAAAAATTAGGGTGAATGAGATTAAGATAATTATATTGGGAGGGTCCTAAACTAGGCTAGGTGATTGGAGAAGTTCTCTCTTATAAAGTAACATTTGAGCAGAGAACTGAACAAAAAATACTCAAGATATCTGGGATAAGAACTTTCTATATGCTTACATCAATAACTGTGCAGGTCCTAGGTGTATATTGTATTTGACCTGTCCATTGATCTGTAGTGAGGCCAGTTTGGTAACACAGTATGAACAAGGCAGATGGTAGTAGGGGTTGAGGCAGAACTTTGTACATTACTGTGAGTGAAATGCAGTGACACTGGGTATTTTTGAACAGAGGACTTGGTAAATGATCACTTGAACACTTGTGGGACTAGACTCAAGGAATAGAAAAGAAGGTGGGAAACAAGAAACCTGGAGGTTATTGCAGTGGTCCAGGTGTAAAAGAGCAATATTGCATAGGAACCTGGAATGTTAGGTCCATGAATCAAGGCAAATTGGAGGTGGTCAAACAGGAGATGACAAGAATGAACATTAACATTCTAGGAATCAGCAAACTAAGATGGACTGGAATGGGTGAATTTAAGTCAGAAGACCATTATATCTACTACTGTGGGGAGGAATCCCTTAGAAGAAATAGGGTAGCCATCATAGTCAACAAAAGAGTCTGAAATGCAGTATTTGGATGCAANTAGGGCATTTCATACTCTCGCAGTGTGGAGTACACAGTTATGGTGAGAGGAACTACATAGAAATAAATCATCTACATATTGGAGTAAGGTAGTAGAGCCTAGGTGTAAAGTTTGTAGGTCTCTTTGAAGGGCTTGACCAAAAAATGAGGGCTATCTCTAAACCCTTGTGGTAAAACGGTCCAAGTTAATTGTTGAGATTGGTATGTGTCTGGATCCATCCAGGTGAGAGCAAATAGGGGCTGTGAAGAGTGGTGTAGAGGTAGAGTAAAGAAAGCATTTTTGAGGTCTAATAGAGTGTGTCAGGGGGAATATGTGAGAGAAGGGTGTAGGGATTAGAGACCACAAGGTGTACAGGTATTATGGCCTTATTGATCTTGCAAAGATCTTGGACTAGACACCAGGAGTGGGGTTCCTTTTTGAGTGCCAATGTAGGGGTATTATAATGAGAACAGATAGGCCGCAAAAGCCCAGCTTTGAGCAGTCTGGAGATTATTGGTGTAAGTCCTTGTCAGGAGTCTGTGGTCAGGGTATATTGAGTTTGGTTTATTACTTGAGAGGGATTTTTAAGAAAGACCTGAATGGGGGATGATGTTTGGCTACTTATGGGGCTTCAGTGTCCCAGAACTGAGGATCTATCGGGGGAAGGTCAGGGGGCAGGTTTTGGGAGTGAGGGCTGGCCAGGGGTTCAGGTGCCATTTGGGTGCAAAGAATTGATACGGGATCTAAGAATGAGAGGTTTATAAAAGTTTGTAGCTTAGCCAGAAGATCACACTCCATCAATGCCAGTGGGCATTGAGGAACTACTATAAAAGAATGTGTTAGTGTTGTTTTGCCAAAGGAACAAAGGAGAGGAGGGGTTATTTTGGGATGCCTGAGACCCCTTCAGTGGCCACTTCTGAAGGTTGTAGAGGGCCCTTAAAGGAGATTAAAAGTGAAAAGGTAGCTACAGTGTCTATTAGGAACAAGAATTTATGTTCGGCCACCATGCCAATTACCCGAAGCTCCAAGTCTATCTGTACGGGGCAGACTTGGGGTCTGGAGCTTAGGCTCCTTCACTGGAATAACTCAGGCACAACTGGATATCTCTCACCTCATCCAAGGAACCATGGTCTGGGATACCAGGGCCTCCCTGAATCTGGTTCCTGGTCCATTGTTGTTGGGCCGGGGGTGAGCCCCCAGATTTGGTGGGTAGTGTCAGGACAGTCCATTTTCCAGTGGCCCCATTGTTTGCAGGTGGGCCAAGGTTTGGTGGGTGGCTGGGGGTTTGGGCAGGACTGAGCCCAGTGTCCCCTTTGGTTACATCTGAAGCAGGGGCCTGGAGGGTTAGCTCCCATATGCGTGGGCCGAGGTTGATGGGCCAAAGGGGTTGAATTTTTTCTGTTTCTTTTTGAATTTTTTCTTTGGATAGCTGCAGCGAATAAAGTGTATTTGGCCTGTCTTTCCTTTTCCTTTTTTCACTTCTTCCTCCCTATTGTTGAAAACTTTGAAGGCTGTTTCTAGGAGATCTCACTGAGGGGTTTCGGGGCCCTTCTCTAACTGGTGTAGTTTTTGGCAGATATCAGGGGCTAACTGGCTTATGAACAGAACATGTAGGTACAGAAGTCTGGCGGGGAATGGAAATATCTAGAATAGTTTATTTTTGGACTGCCTCAGTAAGCTGTGAAAGAAAAAGGGCAGGATTTTCATCTTTTTCTTGAGTCACTTCCCTCATCTTATCGTTAACATGAATGTGAGAGCTTTATAGCATTCCTTCTATTAAACAGGTGATCATCTGATGCAGGTACAGGATGTCGGCATCTCCTGCTTGATGTGTCCACCATGGCTCACATTATCAGCCACTGGATTAGTCCTGCCTTGGTTATGGAGCTGATTAGCATGAGTCCGGGCTGCCTCCCATATTCTTTCCTTTTCATCAGGGGTTAAAGTGGCATTTAGGATGTAATAAAGATCATTTCAGGTTAAATGATATGCTTGTGTAAGGTGGAGGAATTCTTTTCTGTATCTAGNCCCCGAGATGTGTATAAGAGACAGGCATGAGTCCGGGCTGCCTCCCATATTCTTTCCTTTTCATCAGGGGTTAAAGTGGCATTTAGGATGTAATAAAGATCATTTCAGGTTAAATGATATGCTTGTGTAAGGTGGAGGAATTCTTTTCTGTATCTAGTAGGATTTTCAGAAAAGGATCTCAATTTTTCTTCAGTTTGGCTAATATCAGAAATTGAAAAAGGCACATGAACCCATGTAGGGTCCTCCGGTCCCACTGCCTCTCTGAGTGGAAACATGTGTTTGCTTCAGGTCCTGGCCAATGGAGGGGGTTGGAAATCTCTTTTGGGGTTTCGGAGTCATCATTTCCTGTTCTGGAGGAGGAAAGGCTAGATTATGGGGTCTTGTCTTCAGAAGCTTTCTCTCTGGGGCAGTAGGGAGAAGGCTCATCTGCTGGGTCAAAATCGGAGGCTGAGGCTTTAGGGGGCCTTTTAGGGGCTTTAGGTTTGGATTCTTTTGTAATGAGGTGGAGAGAGAGCAGAGGAGGGTTTAATAGGTAATAGAGTCTTTGCAGAAAGAAGGACGACTTCTAAGCCCAGAAGGCGACCTCCTACCATTTGCCGTTCATTTGAGGAAGTTAGTGAGATCTGATAAAATATTGAAATCGAAAGTCCTAAACTCAGGCCAGTGATTTTGGTTATCCACTTGGTACTGAGGCCAAATTTGAGGTCAAAGTGACTCGAGTTTANCAGAAGGCGACCTCCTACCATTTGCCGTTCATTTGAGGAAGTTAGTGAGATCTGATAAAATATTGAAATCGAAAGTCCTAAACTCAGGCCAGTGATTTTGGTTATCCACTTGGTACTGAGGCCAAATTTGAGGTCAAAGTGACTCGAGTTTATGAACCTTGAGATAAGTCGAGTAGAGGTTTGAGATTTCATTTTATGCAGGCCAAGGGAGAGTCCCATGGGACAGATTGGCTTGATCCCATAGCAAATAGCTAGCAACTGGTTGAGAGCAAAGGTTGTCACCTAATCTTTTGACTGGGCAAAGAGAGAGAGAAAGACTCTGAAGGAAGGGGGGACATCCCCCAAGTACCTCCCTGGAGGGCCTTTTGGCCAGGGGGTTCCCCCAGAACCCAGAAAGGATGATAGTCTGTGGCACCCTAGAGTACTACCTGAGTTTACTTGGGCTACTGGGTCAGGCGAGAATTCGTGGTGGATGGATGGAGATCGAATGGCAAAAGGCCTCTGTCCTGGAGTTGGTCGGTCTTGCAGAAAAGAAACTGTAGAGAAAACAGGAAGAGAGACAGATCAATATTCCTCGGGGTACATGGAAAACGAATAAAGCCCTTACATAGGACTTGTATCACTCACGAAGGCGCAGGGCGTCCTCTTGAGGAAGTATTGAAAGTCTGGGTGGGAAAGTGAGCTCGGCAGGCTTCCACACTCTGATGAGCTGGCCCTGGAGAAGAAGGAACCTCAACCTCCCCAGTTTCAGCACCAAAAAATGTTGGGTAACGGAGTTAGAGAAGCTGAGATTCGGAAGAAGAATGAAACCAGTGAATGGGGTCTTTGGGGCCTAGAAAAGAAAACAGCAGTTTCAAAGGCCCTTGCTGAATCATAGAACTTCAGAGAAAACAAAACAGAACTTTAGGTCCCACCCTGATGCACCAGGCTGGTTGGATCTCTCTGGGACTTATCACCCCCTGTCCAGAAACCTTCCACCCCCTACACCTGCCCAGAAGACTTAACATCCCCTGCCCAACTACAAATGCCATCTCAACTAAAGAATACTCAAAACATCCTGCCTGATTAATGTTTTCTTTATCACTTCCACAAACCTCCCTATAAATATGGAGCCTCCCTGATCCCTCTCTGTTGGGAGCTGCGTTAGGCATACTGATAAAATGGAGGAACAGCCCCAGCCCCATCTCATTCTGCAGGCATGGACCTGGGATGAAGGAGTTAGCTCTTGTAATTCTGACTTGTTTCTTCCTTTTTTCGGTTGAGTTGGCTGGAAAGAATGTTAAGGTGCTTATTGTTCTTGGGAGAAGAGAGAGAAGGCACAAAGCCTTCTGCAGTTATACCCAGAAAATAATCTATAAAGTAACCTTTGACATTTGTTCAAAGATTTTTACAAAGAATGTCCCAGGATGAGCACATAGGCTGCAGCTTGAGGCATGGATTTGAGACCTGTTTGTGAGGGATGTGTTTATGGCAAAGAAAGTTTGCTGAGTTTAGGGTTTAGGAATAATTAAGAATAGCTAGAAGCCATTGTAAGAGATAGCTTAAGATACTAGGGGCAAGCAGGATTTAGAAAGATAAGAAATGAACCGAGGAATGTGATATGCAGCCCAGAGATAAGCATGAGTTACAATGTAGTCACAAGTAAACACTATTCTTAGAATATCTGAAGCAGGAACTCTGTTGGAAGGGCAACACTGAAACAATAATATGGGTGAAGGGGAACTGAAAATGTCAAACTTCTGACCTAATGCATTTGAAAAAGTGTAAAAGAGAACCTGATGCTTGAAATAAACGTTAGTCCCATACCTTGAGTCAGAGGCTACATCATTTCTCACCAACACCGCTCATCCCTTCAGGCTGATCCTCTGGCTGCAGGAGCTGGACTCCCAACACCTCTCTGCAGTCAGCCTGGTCATTAGGCCAACTGTCACCACTCCTTGCCTGAATAAAGGAATTCTGTTGAGGTCGTCTTTTCTCTTTCTGCCTCGGCTCAAGCTATACCTTACATTGTTGGTGCCGAAAGCCAGGAGCGGATGAGGCACTCGGCTCACTCTCTCACTCTCCATCCCTCTCATTGTTTTCCCTTTTCCTGGAGTCTAGGAGCTTGAACAGAACATCCTCTGAGCTTGCTTTTCTGCCAGGGCTCAAGTTCCCCTCAGGGACGCCCAGTGCCTTCGTGAGCAGTGCAAGCCTTATGTTAAGGCTGTATTGATGCTTTGTGTACCCCCAGGCCTCAGCTCTACCCCCGTTCCCTCTCTCTCTTTCTGACGACCTCCTGAATAGGGAACTCTTGCCATTTGACTGCTCTACTTGCAACACTACACTCAAGCCCACCCCTAGATTAAGGTAAGATCTAGACGGTGTTCTAGAGGCGCCCTAGAACTCAGTCTTCTCTGGGTTCCGGGGACCCCCTGTCCAGGACCACTCTGTAGGCAGCAGTGGGGGACAGTCCACCTCAACACAGAGCTCTCTTTTCATCACTCCTTAAAGGGAGCTTCTGCTTGCCTTTCAATTATGGGGTCTGGCCAATCTGTCCCCAAAGATTCCCCTCTGACCTGTGTTCTCAAAAATCTCAAACCACTCTCACTCACTGAACTCAAAGCTAACTGTTTAAAACAACTGTACACAGATTGGAGAAGGCAGTGACACCCCACTCCAGTACTCTTGCTTGGAAAATACCATGGACGGGAGCCTGGTGGGCTGCAGTCTATGGGGTCACTAAGAGTGAGACCCGACTGAGCAACTTCACTTTCACTTTTCACTTTCATGCATTGGAGAGGGAAATGGCAACCCACTCCAGTGTTTTTGCCTGGAGAATCCCAGGGACTGTGGAGCCTGGTGGGATGCCGTCTGTGGGGTCGCACAGAGTTGGACACAACTGAAGTAACTTAGCAGCAGCAGCAGCAGTACACAGATTTGGCCTCAATCCCAATTAGACAAACAAGATCACTGGCTTGAAGTTGGCCAGTGAGATTCTTCAAAATCTCACAGACTTCCTTAAATAGAATGGCATGTGGTTGGAGGTCCCCTATGCCCAAGTCTTTTGGGCCCTTCGGAGCAGGCCCTCCCTATACAAGGCCTACTCCACCCACTAGGTCCTTCTATGCACCTTGCCTCCCAAGCAAAAGGGCTCTTTCTCAGCTAACCACAGATCGCGACCTTCTGCACCCCCAGAGTTCGACCCCGCGGGTGAGCCCCCTCACTAGCCGCGACCCCACCAACCCTCTCCTTCCCCTTCATCCAACTGACCTACTGGCCTGGNTGTTGAAGCTGAAACTCTAATATTTTGGCCAACTGATGGGAAAAGCTGACTCATTGGAAAAGATACTGATGCTGGGAAAGATTGAGGGTGGGAGGAGAATGGGACGACAGAGGATGAGATGGTTGGATGGCATCACCGAGTCAATGGACATGATTTTGGGTAAACTCTGGGAGGTAGTGATGGACAGAGAAGCCTGGCATGCTGTGGTTCATGAGGTCACAAAGAGTTGGAGACGACTGAGTAACCGAACTGAACTTGGGGTCCTATGAGGTAGATCAGTAGAGCATGTCATATTAAATCTTTTCAACAAGACGAAGCCTTTATTACATATTCACACAGTACATAGTCTAGCTCAAGCTTCCATTTTTCTGATTAGTCAAAATTGAAGTTTCTAAATAGATTTTTCTATATATATATATACATATACACACAAACATACATATATTTTAATTGTGGAAAATAACTTGCAGTCAAAATGACTGGTATGTGTCGTATCAGTGGCTCATTTTATGGTTGAGCTATAAGCTTGTAAAAAAAAGGGTTTATAACAGAAATGCTTGCAAGCTCTTAGCTGTGGCATGGTGAGCAGCAATGTCATAATGTAGCGGTAAACACCCAATCAATAGCAGCTCATTAAAGTCAGAAGCATCGATTTAATCATGGAGAATCTACATGTTTTCAACGATCAGTGGAAGGTCCTGTCTATCAACGTCTAGTTCAATTCTTAAGTTGCCTCTGACATGTTACAATCGGTTTCATTAAGAGATTTGTGTGCAAGCTAATGTGAAGGCCATCTGTCATTTCAATATATGATCAATACACTCCATAACCAGTGTTCAGACTCATTTACTAAGGAGAAAGGAGGAGGTCAGTGCACACCCTAGGGACCTGCCTATTATTTCCACAGTTCTAACTTGCACTCTCTCTTGAAAACATAAAGTGCCTTCTCTTCTTCCAATATGAAACTAAATATAACCACTCAGAAGCTGAAGCAAACTGTTATGTACTTGCTCTTTGATTTTTACATTTTCCTTCTTTTTCTTATTAATTTCCCTTCCCTCTGGTTCAAAGGTATAATCCAGGAGAATGCCAGTTGGCTTTAGTGAATGCGGTGCTTTTAGCTCTTGAACGCTATTTCCTCAGCCACAAAATAGGGATAATATAACTTTGTGCACATAGAGCTCAAGAGACTGTTAAGCCAGTTTACCAAAATGCTAAAAATGTATGTGTCAGTGAGGAATATTCATATATGTGATAATGACTGAGGAACCAAATTCTACTATTGTGAACATTTGGGATGATATCATATTAATGAAAGTATGAGATGAATACTTATATAAAATGTTATCATCAGGATATCCAATGTTGGTCCTTAAAATCTACTGTAAGGCCCTCCATATCGAGTAACTAAATGGAACTGCAGAGAACTCACATTAAGTTTAAAATGTGACTTGCAGTTCTTGATAGACAAATTGGGTAGTAAAGCTATCTAGCATAAATAGAAGGCAGATGAAGAAACCTATAGGAGTTCCTCTGACTTCAAAGGTAACTTCAAAAGGGCTATTGGGAAGATGTATCACACCCATGATTATTTTCTGTGTGTGTGTGTGGGCGGGAGTGGGTGGGTGTCTGTGCTTGATCNGTGTTCATCAGTATTGCTGAATGCTTTGAGAATTCTTTAATACAGAAATGATGAGTTCACATTTAAAAAGAGGAAAATTTGAATGAAAAAAGAACCAATAAGATGTGGTATATACATATTTATATATATAGTGAAACATCGCTCAGCTGTAAAAAAAAGAAAAAAAAGAATGAAAAATTTGCCATTTGCAGCAACATGGATGGACTTGAAGGTCATTATCTTAAAGAAAATAAGTCAGACAAAGAAAAGAAAATGCTGCATGACATCACTTACATATGGAATCTGAAAAATACAAAAAACTAGTGACTATAACAAAAATCAGACTAACAGATACAGAGAACAAACTAGTGGCTTCCAGTTGGGGAGAAGGCTGGGCAAGATTAGAGATAGAGGAGTAAGAGGTATAAATTATTATGTATAAAACAGGCTGTGAGGATATATTGTACAATACAATTATTTATAATAAATACAAATGAAGCGTAACCTTTAAGAACTGTGAATCACTATATTATTAACCTGCAATTTATGTTGTACATCAACAATAGTGAGAGTGAAAGTGTTAGTTGCTCTGTTTTGTCCGACTCTTTGTGACCACATGGACTGTAGCCCACCAGGTTCCTCTGTCTATGGGATTCTCCAGGCAAGAATACTGGAGTGGGTTGCCATTTCCCTCTCCAGGGGATAGCCCCAACCCAGGGACTGAACCCAGGGCTCCTGCATTGCCGGCAGAGTCTTAACTGTCTGGGCCACCAGGGAAGCCATACATGAACTATACTTCAATTAAAATAAGAAAAAGTAAAATTAAAAGAGAATCAATCACATACTTAAGTCAAACAATGGTTTAGAGTGTAACTACCTAAAGGTAACTGTATATTGAACTTGATGTAGAATCCAGGTATGTAAGTAACTAACATGACTTTGAAAAACTGAATAACTTTTTTGTTTGTTGATAATCAGCCTAGACAGTTTTTAAAATGCCTGCCACTAGTCAAGAATATCACGAGTTAAAAATTGTATATTCATGCTCAATGAAGTGAATAATAGTTATAAGCAAGACTAGCCAAGGACTTATAAATAAATGCTATTTTACCTCCATGACCAGAGAAATCAACTTGTTCAAAAAGGCAATGCCATCTGGAGTGGCAAGCTGGCTGGAGGGAAAGTTTCAGGACCATGCCAAATCTCTCTAAACCATATGAGTCCATATGAATCCAAAAATGAAAGAAAACACAATTATCTTAGACCTAAGCTTTACCAAGAGACCTTCTGCACCACTGATTCCAGAGGAGTGAAATTCAAAATAATTGTTCTGAAGTGACTTAACATTTTCAAAGATGCCAGGTGTGCTGTAGAAACACACCCAGTGCATGGAGATGTCAAGTGTGCTAATAAAGGATGAAAAGTTGTGTTTCTTGCTACTGGCATCTCAAACATAAATAACCACCTAGAAGTAGTCAGTAAAAAGACATATATTGCATCCATGCTGGGCTAGCAGAGTCCTAATTTTCTCTGGGCAATGGATGCCATAGAAATAGGGCAGATGCTGGTCAATATTGTGGATCAAAAATCTCAAATCCCAGGTGACCAGAGGAATAAATTTGATCTTTTTCATAAAGAAAGAACCCTATATATCTCAATATATTATTAGTCAGTAATTTCTTTTTTGCATTTAGCAGTTATCAATTATTGTATTATACATTTTAGGATATTGTATATAGTATAGACATACTGTGGGATGATATATCTGTATCTACACACAATTATCTATCTATATTTCTATATAAAAGTCTCACTATTTTTTTCTAGGGCAGAGGTGTGACATAGTCTGAATTAGACTTATTATCTTTTCTAGATAATCGCTCAATCCCATTACCCACTGCTATAGCTCCACTGACCTTTTTTTTCAAACCCAGTATTATGTCATTGCTTTAACTGATTCCCTCAGTATCCTCGTGTCTTTAATTTTCTGACCATCATCTCATGAATCCCAATCTTGCTTGTCACGCTATATTCTTGGCAACTTCTTTTTAGCTACTCTGGCTGTTCCTGAAACATCTGTACTTGAGCCCTCAAGTTTCTATCTGATGTTTATTTCTTTTTTTCCCCTATAGTCTGCCTAAAGTCAATCTCATTTCTTCTTAAGCACTCAATTATTACTTACAAATCAATGAACCATAATCTTCAGCCTTGATCTCTCATCTGAGTCCAAAGTCATTCAGCCCCTGTTTACTGAGCATCTTCTCTTGGATGTTTACACTGCAGACTTGTCTCATCTGAAAGGAGCCTCAAGACTTTTTCTCTGACATCTTTTGTTCTTACTTTCCCTCTCTCACGGATGTTGCCTCTATCCATCTAGCTTTTCACACCAGGCAACTGTTACTCAGTTTTCTCCCTCATTCTCACATGTAGACAGTTACCAAATTTAGTGAAATTACTTTTGAAATCTGCCTGTCTGCTTCTTTCTGTCCCATGCCTAGTAATGCAGAGGATTATTTAACCTCTTCTCTGGATCTCTGGATTATTGCAATATTCTTCCCAATCCTTCCTTTGATCTCTACTCCCCTTGCCACCCACCCACCACCACTGTTTAACTCAATTTTATAGAAGCTGGGGACATTTCTAAAGTTCACATTACACCCTGTTTCTCCAGTGTTTAAGGCTCTCTCAGTGTTCTAACACCTCATCAGGGTAGACAGAGACTTCCTTTATATGGCCCCGGGTCTCTGATCTAGCGTCATCTGGTACCATAGTAACCCATGCTATATTTGTTCAATATGCAGGAGGTTATACTAAATGTTCTGCTATGTTCTGTACTGAGTTTTTGTTTACAGTGCTATGACTTCCAGAAAACCTCCTCTCATGCTTTCTTATTCACGTTCTCTCCCATCCTGGAGTGGACAGAAGAGAGAGCACATATTTCTTCATTTACACAGTCACACCTTCCTTCTGAATTCTCATATTTCTCTCCAAAAACAGAAATGACCATTGGCTCATTTGTGCTCTTAATGAAAGATACAAATATTTCTAGCATCATAAGCAATACATGTCTATGATTACTATATAGGAAGCACCTTGAGAGGTAGATGTAAGTTTACCAAACTTTTTAATCCATATATTTGGCAATAAAAAAGAGACAACAGTGAATATTGGTTGACCTGAATTAATACTTAGTTGGTCATTTCTATAGTAATGCCTCAAACACAAGTTATTATTTAACTCTGTCCCTGTGTGTGCGTTCTCAGTTGCTTCAATCATGTCTGACTTTTTGCAACCCATGGACTGTAGCCAATCAGGACCCTCTGTCCATAGGATTCTCCAGGCAAGAATACTGGAGTGGGTTGCCATGCCCTCCTCCAGGGGATCTTCCCAGCCCAGGAATGGAACCCAGGTCTCCTGCATTGCTGGAGGATTCTTTACTCCTGAGCCAGGGAAGCCCCACTAAACCCTGTCTCTATGTAGGGATAATTATTTTTCTTTACTATTTGAATATATTTACTACTTGAATATATTTACTACTTATAGTTTCACCCAAATTTCTGCTAATTCTTCATCCACAAATTCACTTGACGTCTTAGTTTCTACTTATACTCTTATTATGTATTTTCATTGACAAAGCATACCTGCACTAATTGCAAAGCCAGCCTGTTGTAATTCTTTCTTTCTCACTTGACTATAATTCATTCAAAGAAGAAACAGGATAATAATCAACCAGAACTTGAATCATTAGTTCCTTGCAGGTGTACCCAAAATCTGCACTTTTAGTATTGATCTCTTCTGTTAAATTCAAACACAACTGCTGTTCCCTAAACATCGCTACCCAGATGGCCACAAGTATCCCAGAGTCTAAATCCCAAAATGAGTTTTATCAAAAAATTTCACATTTCCCTATATCTGACAGTGGCTTGACTATTCTTTAAATCTCTCAGACTTAAAAATTTTTGATGTCAAAATTTTAAATTCTTCGATGTTCCCTAAAATGATAACCTCCTGAGTCTTATATCTGATACCTAAACAATAGTCTTGATTTTCTACCTCCCTTTCTCATCTTCATTTGTTCCACTCTATTTCAGATACTCATTACCTCTTAACTAGTTGAATTACCTATTGGAATTATCTCCCAGATTGCCTCCCTGTTCTGAAACCTCCCTGCAGCAATACAATCTTTGATGTCGGATTCATCTCTCTAAAGTACAAGTTGGATTGTGACTTTCAAGTTTAAAAATCTTGTTTAAGCTTCCATTTCCTACTGACAAACTCAAACTGGCTAATAGAGAACCTCTAAAATATTTCCTCATTCTACCTTTTTAATATTTTAACTGAGTAATGTTGCAATTAAAGACATCTGCCTTTATTAATACCAGAAACTTTACTTGAATGACTACCAAGTAGAAGAAATCATCTTATGCAGAAATGGAAAGAAGTACATGAATTAGGTGGCTTTTATCTAATGCCTTTGAGGAACTTATTCTTGAACAGTGGATATACGTGTATACACATGTGTGTGTGTGTGTGTGTGTGTGTGTGTGTGCTAAGTTGCTTCAGTAATGTCTGACCTTTTGCAACCCCTTGGACTGTAGTCCACCAGGCTCCTCTGTCCTTGGGATTCTTCAGGTAAGAATACTGGAGTGGATTGCCATTTCCTTCTCTAGGGTATCATACATATTCATAAACATACCTACATATAAAAATAAGTAATAGTTCATGGTAAAATTAGTCAAACTAGAAAGGATATACAATAGATACAAATAATTTAGGGATAGTCCCTATTTATGAATTAAAAAATATAAATTTACAAATATTTGAGAGAAGGAGAAAGGCTATTGTGAAATTTGGGCTTTTTTTTTTTTTTTCAACAGTTTACAACTAAATAGCAAAAAATCCCCTAATACCTAGACTAAAAAATGGAAAAAGACCTGGATAAACATTTTTTCAAAGATGTGAAAATGGCTAGCAGGCACATGAAAAGCTGATCAGCATCACTAATCATCAAGGAAATGGAAGCCCAAACCACAGTGAGATGTCATTGCACACGTGTTAGGTATCATCAAAAAGGCAAGAGATGACAGGTTGGTAAAAATGTGGAGAAAAGAGAAGAACCCTGGTACCCCATTGATGGGATTGCAAATGGTGCAGTCACTATGGAAAACTGTATGGAGATTCCTCACAAAATTAAAAATGGAACTACTGTTCAATCCAGCAATCCTACTTCTGCTTGTATATCCAAAGGAAATACAGTCACTATCTTAAAGAAATTCCCATGTTCATTGCAGTATTATTCACAACACTCAAGGTATGAAAATAACCTAGTCTCTTGATAAATGGATAAAGAAAATTTTTTATGTACATATATTCATAATGTGCTCAGTCGTGTCTGACTCTTTGCGACCCCATGGACTGTAGCCTACCAGGCTCCTCTGTCCATGGGATTTTCCAGGCAACAGTACTGGGGTGGTTTGCCATTTCCTTCTCCAGGGGATCTTCCCGACCCAGGGATCAAACTGAGGTCTCCTGCATTGTAGACAGATGTTTCACTGCCTGAGCCACCAGGGAAGCACAATATATACATAATATTTATACTTTTTATTGTTGTTTAGTTTCAAAGTCATATCTGACTCTTTGTAACCCTATGGACAGTACCACACCAGGCTCCTCTATCTTCCACTATTTTCTGGAGTTTGCACAAATCATATCCATATATATTTATACATACTTTCTATATATGATTATACATATATAATTATGTATATAATATTCCACTTATATATATGTAAATATTTATAAAAAATGATATATACATTTAAAATAGTCCATATTCAGCCTCAAAAAGAAAGATGCTGTGTATTTATGATGACATGACACAACTGAAGGAAATTATACTAAGTGAAACAAGCTGCTCAGAAAGACAAATAATGAATGATCTGACTTTTATGTGGAATCTTAAAAAAAAAAAAAAACTCGTAGTAACAGAGGGTAGAATGGTAGTTACCAGAAGCTGGGGGAAAGGAAAAAAAAAAAAAAAACACGATGATAGCCAGGAGCTGAAAGTAGGGGGTCCTGGGGAGTTACTGTTTAATGGGAACTGAATTTCAGTTTTTTAAGATGAAAAGAGTTCTGGAGATGAATGGTGGTGATGGTTGCACAATAATATTAATCTAGTTACTACTACTGAACTGTATGCTTAAGAATGGCTAAACTAGGAAATTTCATGTTATGTGTATTATGTCACATATTCAAAAATTAGAAACAATAATTTTACCTGCTTCTCATCATTCTGAAAATCTGCCTGCAATGCAGGAGACCTAGGTTTGATCCCTGGGTCAGGAAGATTCCCCAGAGAAGGGAATGGCAACCCACTCTAGTATTCTTGCCCAGAGAATTCCATGGAAAGAAGAGCCTGGTAGGCTACAGTCCTTGGGATCAAAAAGAGTTGGACACAACTGAGTGACTAACACTCACTCACTCATCATTCTCAACCACTTGTTTTAGACAAGCTACATTAGCCAAATATTTTCCCAACACTTTTCTACCTTTATGCTTTATTTCATGCTTGAAATTCTAAAGCATCTCCATGTGTGAATATCCTCCCTATCTTTCAGGAAGAGTCCAGTGTCATCCATAAGGTCTTCCTGGTACTCGTAGGTGGTATAGAACCATTACAAAGATCAAGAAACCTGTGTCATTCATAATTGAGCTTTTAAACCCCTAATCTAGTATCTTGTGTATACCAAGCACTTGATATATGCTCACAATCATTAAATGAATAAGATATCCCTTACAATTTCTAAATCAAAGCCCTTATGATTATACAGTGGAAGTGAGAAATAGATTCAAGGGATTAGGTCTAATAGACAGAGTGCCTGATGAACTATGGATAGAGGTTCGTGACACTGTACAGGAGACAGGGATCAAGACCATAACCATGGAAAATAAGTGCAAAAAAGTAAAATGGCTGTCTGAGGAGGCCTTACAAATAGCTGTGAAAAGAAGAGAAGTGAAAAGCAAAGGAAAAAAGGAAAGCTATACCCATTGGAATACTGAGTTTCAAAGAATAGCAAAGAGAGATAAGAAAGCCTTCCTCAGTGATCAGAGCAAAGAAATAGAGGAAAACAGTAGAATGGGAAAGACTAGAGGTCTCTTCAAGAAAATTAGAGATACCAAGGGAGTCCATTTCATGCAAAGATGGGCTCAATAAAGGACAGCAATGGTATGGACCTAACAGAAGCAGAAGATATTAAGAAGAGGTGGCAAGAATACACAGAAGAACTATACATAAAATGTCTTCAACCCTGATAATCACGATGGTATGATCAATCAGCTAGAACCAGACATCCTGGAATGTGAAGTCAAGTGGGCCTTGAGAAGCATCACTACGAACAAAGCTAGTGGAAGTGATGGAATTCCAGTTGAGCTATTTCAAATCCTAAAAGATGATGCTGTGAAAATGCTGTACTCAATATGCCAGCAAATTTGGAAAACTCAGCAGTGGCCACAAGACTGGAAAAGGT
>SJYV01055918.1:696769-717865 GCA_006410875.1 Neotragus pygmaeus
TCATGTATGGATGTGAGAGTTGGACTGTGAAGAAGGCTGAGCCCTGAAGAATTGATGCTTTTGAACTGTGGTGTTGGAGAAGACTCTTGAGAGTCCCTTGGACTGCAAGGAGATCCAACCAGTCCATTCTGAAGGAGATCAACCCTGGGATTTCTTTGGAAGGAATGATGCTAAAGCTGAAACTCCAGTACTTTGGCCACCTCATGAGAAGCATTGACTCATTGGAAAAGACTTTGATGCTGGGAGGGATTGGGGGCAGGAGAAGGGGACAACCGAGGATGAGATGGCTGGATGGTATCACGGACTCGATGGACACGAGTCTGAGTGGGCTCTGGGAGTTGGTGATGGATAGGGAGACCTGGCGTGCTGCAATTCATGAGGTCGCAAGAGTCGGACACGACTGAGCGACTGAACTGAACTGAACTGATAGGGGGTGAGATAAATTGGGTGATTGTGATTGATATCTATACACCATTGATGTTATGTATAAAATAGGTAACTAATGAGAACATACTAAATATCACAGGAAACTCTGCTTGATGCTTTTTGATCACCTAAAGGGGAAGTAAGTCCAAAAAAATAGGGGATATGTGTATATGTGGCTCAAGTGGTAAAGAATCTGCCTGCCAATGTAGGAGTGTGGGTTTGATCCCTGGGTCGGGAAGATCCGCTAGAGGAGGAAGTGGCAAGCCACTCCAGTATTCTTGCCTGGAGAATCCCACAGACAGAGGAGTCTGGCAGGCTACAGTTTATTGTGTTGCAAAGATTCAGACATGACTGAGCACCCACACACATAGTGGCTTTCTGGAACACATTGTTGAGAAGGATTCTGAGGTTAAATTTGGGCTCAGAGCCTAAGAATCACCACCCACATCACCTGGAGATACGTATGCATTGCCCTTGCCATTCTTCTATGTTCAGACTTTGAAAATCAGTAAGAACACTTGACTGGATTTTAAATGGCTTTAGACAGAGTAACAAAGTGGTGCTCATTAGATTAAATGAAATTTATTGATGTATATGTATAGCTGATTCTCTTTGCTATACAGTAGAAATTAACACAACATTGTATATCAACTGTGGTCCAGTAAAAATTAAAAACATAAAAGGAAGGCCAGAGAATGTTAATAAGTAATCATCTGAGAATGCATAAAAAAAAAATGTATAATAGCTCCTTCCAGGTTCTTGCTCTAAAGGAAGCAGAAAGCAGTACAGGAGCTACAGAGGATTGTTGGATCAAGGCATCAACATCAGCATTATTATTTCTATTAAACTAATACCAGCAATTTTATAAGGAAGTTCCAGAAGGGAGAGAGAAATTGATGGTGCTGAACAGAGATGATGTAATGATGGTCTTGCAAAGGTGAGAACAATGGGATTTAGATCATATCTCAATACAAGCATGTTTGTTTCATTGAGAAACAGAAAAGGTAGAGTGTGGATACAGTGGCAGAGAGACTGAGAGATGTAGTATAAGCTTGCAGAAAGTCTTGCCCAAGTGTGTTCTTCATTGAAGTCAATCTTCAAGTAGGCTTAAGAATTATGTTCCTTGTTTAAAAAAAGAAAAACCAAAGCCTCCCAGTGGCTACAGCATGTAGACTCCAACTTTAAATTTCTCCTCATGTGCTTAACTCTTAGGTCAACGATTATTTATCCTTATCTAACTAACTGTATCTCTAATTTTCAGTTTAAAATTATAGCTTGGTTCAGGCACACTAATTTGTCAAATGCAGCTGGCAATCACTAAATTTAGAATGGAGAGTGAATACTCTGAGATATCTTGGAGTTATTTTATATATATGAATTTGCTAAAAACATACAGAAACATATCTTTGTATATTATTTAAAACTCTACAATGACCTGCCAGATTATCATTTCATGGCAGCAGTAAATTAATTTAGAATATTATGAAAATCGATTGCAGCCAGCAAAATTGTAATTAATGAAATGTAATCTTCATGGCTATTATGACAAAGCAAGGACCACAAAAACTGTTCCTGTGTTTTTTTTAAACAGACCTCATAAGTAAAAAAGTAAGTTTGGGAAATTCTAGGTTAAATTTTAAACTTCACTTCTGGATTTCTGTGAGTCTTTTATTTTACTTTATGCGTGTAAATTCTCAAAAGGGGGATAGGCCATGCATGACTTCCCAAACCTATTGGACCATGTAACCCCCTTTCCATGGAAAACCCTGTAGGACTACTTGTCTACAGAATAGTCTTTGAGAACACTAGTCTTGGTTTGGGAAGCAGAAAAACATAAGCAAAAAATATTCCCTTGAATTATGAGCTGAACAAAAATTGATCTTAAAGAAACCCTTACCTTAAAGTTGTTATTTTTGAATAGTATCTCTTTATACTCAACACATTTTCAGTATTAAATACAATAGGATTATTGCCTAATAGAACCATTTCTACATGTGTGTTTTCTAAAATTTTCTAATTTTGAAATAATCCATAGAATGTCTGATGAAAAATCAATAAAAAACCAAATTTTAAATAAATATAAAAATACATGCTAATCTCCATATCTAGAAAAGCTATGGGGAAAGAAAAAGGCTGTCATTCTTTACATGTTTTAATAAGTGGTATTTGCTATTGGAAGAGGAAAGGATCTTAGAAATTAGAGTTGCATTTATTAAGAATTCTTAACAACTATTCTTATAGTTTCTAAAAATGTATGTGTAGCAGTCTTATCTCTTTGGAAAAGATAAAGCATCTGTTAGAGAGCTGACATCAATATACATAGTACTACATGTATTTCAGTATGTCTACGGTCAATTTTATTCCCTGAACAGATAATTCTAGATTTGACAAAGATTTCCAAAATACAGGAAGAGACAACTTTTAGGAAAACATACCATTTTTCACTTTAGAGTTGTATTTGCCACACACTTCAAAAAGTAGTATTTATTTGTATTATTAATATTTTAGATGAAAAGACATAAGTAAAAAACACATGCAGCATTCAAAAACAAAAACAAAAAACAGACATGAAGCAAAACACACTGTAAGTTGTATCTAATTGACATCACAGTTCTAAGTAAACACTAGGCTTTCTTTCAGACTTGCTACATGATCAGTTTTCTTAGATTCATAGTGAACCCAATATCCTGTTTTAAGGAATGATTGATATGATGACATGAAGTAGATTTCCAGGCAATTTCTGATTCAGATTTTTCTTTTAATCAGATTTTGTATGCAATTTCTGATAGGCTTGACATGAAGTTGATTCATAAATATCACAGAAGTATGAGCTGCTTAAGTGGATATGTCTCCCTTTTGCTTTTTCTGAACTATTTTAGCTATAGTTTCATATTAAACATGGAAGGAATGAAATTTAATTCATGATATATTTATTGAGTATCCTCTAGGTCCAGGTATTATGGATGAAGAGATGAAAACATATATTCACAGTATATTTGCTGCCTAGAAGTTGTCAGTTATCTAGTTGGATAGGGAGATACTCTGTGATATAGATACAATGATGAATTGCTCTGTAACATGAAGCATGCCATGCTAAGAGTTTGGAAGTAGAGAAGAAAGTAACTTGGGAAACACAAAAGACCCTGAATAACAAAAGCAAACCAGAGAAATAAAAATGGAGTTGGAACAATCAGGCTCCCTGACTTCAGACTATACTACAAAGCTAAAGTAATGAAAATCATATGGCACTGGCACAAAAACAGAAATATAGATCAATGGAACAAGATAGGAAGTTGAGAAATAAGCATATGTACCTATGGTCAATTAACCTATGACAAAGGAAGCAAGACTACACAATGCTGGTAAGATAGTCTCTTCAACAAATGGTGCTGGGAAAACTGGACAGCTATATATAAAAAAGTGAAATCAGGTTACTCCTTAACACCATACACAAAAATAAACTCAAAATAAAGATATCAATGAAAGACCAGATACTGTAAAAGTCTTAGAGGAAAATACAGGCAGAACACTCTTTTAAATAAATCCCTGCAGAATTTTTTGTTTTGACCAATCTCCTAGAGTAATGAAAATAAAAACAAAAATAAATGGGACCTAATTAAACTTAAAAGTTTCTGCAGAGCAAAGGAAACCATAAATAAAATGAAAAGACACCCCACAGAATGGGAGAAAATATTTGCAAACAAAGTGACTGAAAAGGTATACAAACAGCTCATGCAGCTCAATATTGATAAAACAAATAATCAAAAAATGGGCAGAAGACCTAAATAGATATTTCCCCAAAAAGACATACAGATGGCTAAGAAGCACATGGAAAGATACTCAACATCACTAATTATTGAGAAATACAAAGCAAAATTCAATGAAGTTATCATCTCACACTGGTCAGAATGGACATCATCAACAAGTTTACAAACAATAAATGCTGGAGAGGATGTGGAGAAAAGAGAAACCTCCTACCCTGTTAGTGGGAATGTAAATTGGTACAACAACTATGAAGAACTGTACAGAGAATTTTTAAAAACCTAAAAACAGAGCTACCATATAATCCAGCAATCCCACTCCTGGGTATGTATCCAGAGAAAAGCATTATCCAAAAAGATACATGCACCCCAGGGTCCACTGCAGCATTATTTACAATAAACAAAACATGTTCATTAACAGGAATGGATAAAGAAGCTGTTATATGTATATATTGATGCAATGGAATATTACTCAGTCATAAAAAAGTGAAATTATACCATTTGCAGCAACATGGGTGGACCTAGAGATTACCATACTTAGTGAAGTAAATCAGAGAGAGACAAATATCATATGATATCACTTGTATGTGGAATATAAAAAATGATGCAAACGAACCTATTTATAAAACAGAAGCAGACTCATCGCCTTCAAAAACAAATTTACAGTTACCAAAGGAAAATGTGAGGGGAGGGATAAATTAAGAATTTGGGATTAATATATATATACAACTATATATAAAATAGATAACCAACAAAGACCTGCTGTATAGCACAGGGAATTATAATCAATAATCTGTAATAACTTATATGGGAAAAGAATCTGAAAAAGAATGGGTATAGCTATATGTAAACCATACTGGTTACTAAACACCTAAAACTAATACAGCATTGTAAATCAATTATAATTCAATATAAAATAAAAATTAAATTTTGAAAAATGAGGCTAACAATCTTTGCAGAGTTGGCCTTTGAATAGTTACTTAAAATGTTAGGCCTAGTTCAAAATCGAGTGGTTTAGCAAAGCATGACTGAGAAAATATGGCCTATATAATTATGAATTTAATCATTTAATGTTTTTTTCACTTATTAATTCAATCCATTAATCACTAAATATATATTTAGTGAACATATGTATCTATTAGGCATTTCTTTTATAGGCTTTAATTGTAAAACTGAACAGGACAGATAAGGACTCTGCTCCCATGCATATTATATTCTCAGGGTGGGGGAAGACCAGGCAAGAAAGGAAACATGTGTATGTATGTATTATTTATTTATTTATATGTATAATCACAAAGGTGTGATCACTCATCTAGAGCCAGACATCCTGGAATGTGAAGTCAAGTAGGCCTTAGAAAGCATCACTATGAACAAGGCTAGTAGAGGTATTGGAATTCCAGTTGAGCTATTTCAAATCCTAAAAGTTGATGCTGTGAAAGAAAGTGCTGCACTCAATATGCCAGCAAATTTGGAAAACTGAGCAGTGGCCACAGGACTGGAAAAGGTCAGTTTTCATTCCAGTCTCTAAGAAAGGCAATGCCAAAGAATGGTCAAACTACTACACAATTGCACTCATCTAAATTAAGTTCAGTTCGGTCACTCAGTCGTGTCCATCTCTTTGCAACCCCATGAACTGCCCAAGAGAAAGAAATGCAAAAAAACAAAATGGCTGTCTGAGGAGGCCTTACAAATAGTGGTGAAAAGAAAGGAAGCAAAAAGCAAAGGAGAAAAGGAAATATATACCCATCTGAATGCAGAGTTCCAAAGAACAGCAAGGAGAGATGAGAAAGCCTTCCTCAAAAATCAGTGCACTCATCTCACATGCTAGCAAAGTAATGTTCAAAATTCTTCAAACCAGGCTTCAACAGTACATGAACTGTGAACTTCCAGATGTTCAAGCTGGACTTAGAAAGGCAGAGGAACCAGTGATCAAATTGCCAACATCCACTGGATCATCGAAAAAGCAAGAGAGTTCCAGAAAAACATCTATTTCTGCTTTATTGACCATGCCAACGCCTTTGACTGTGTGGATCACAATAAACTGTAGAAAATTCTGAAAGAGATGGGAATACCAGACCACCTTACTGTCTCAGTTAGAACTGGACATGGAACGACAGACTGGTTCCCAATAGGAAAAGGAGTATGTCAAGGCTGTATATTGTCACTCTGCTTATTTAACTTATATGCAGAGTACATCATGAGAAATGCTGGGCTGGAGGAAGCACAAGCTGGAATCAAGATTACCCAGAGAAATATCAATAACCTCAGATATGCAGATGTCACCACCCTTATGGCAGAAAGTGAAGAAGAACTAAAGAGTGTCTTGATGAAAGTGAAAGAGGNTGGGGTGCCATGCCCTCCTCCTGAGGATCTTCCCAACCCATGGATAAAACCCAGGTCTCCTGCATTGCATGCAGATTCTTTTATCATCTGAGCCATCAGGGAAGCCCAAGAATGTTGGAGTGGGTAGCTATCCCTTCTCCAGGGAATCTTCCCAACCCAAGAATTGAACAAGGGTCTCCTGCATTACAGGCAGATTCTTTACCTGAACTATCAGGGGAGCCCTTCAATGACTTAAGTAGATTTAACCTCACTGGGAAATAATCTCCAAAGATAAATTGATAGATTAATGTATTGACAGTGTCAGTTCCTAGAATAGACTCCCGTACACACTCAAATAGATCCTAGGTTCCAAATTGCCAAACTAATGTCACTTATTTTAAAGAAGGGTTTTTAGTTTGATTCATGGGCCCTGCTTAACACCAATCAACTCTGAAACTGAATTGTGAGTTTCTAAGCATTTCAATTTAAGAGAAGCATAGAACAAATATGTACTTGGCAGGTTCATGCCATTAGGCAGTATGATAGTAAGTTTAAACAGAGATTATAATTTAGGAAATAAATAAGCAGTGTGTGTGTCAGTAGCTCAGTCGTGTCCAACTCTTTGCAACCCCATGGACTGCAGCCAGGCTCCTCTGTCCATGGAATTCTCCAGTCAAGAATACTGGAGTGGGCTGCCATTTCCTTCTTCAAAATAAGCAGCAACATAGCTGTTGCAGTAGTTGGAAAAAAAAAGTTGAACTTTTATTGTAAAATGGTTATCTTCTAAAGTTCAGTATCTAAATACCAGCTTCAGGAAGGTGATAAAATTGTTGATGCCATGGTTGAATTTATTAAAGAGGCATTTGTAAAACTTTGCCCAAGGTTTAACTGAAAATCCACTCTACAGTCCTAAATCTGAAGCTTTAAATGTTGCATTTGTGAAGATGTGGTCCAACAGGTGATACAGTTAATCACCTGTAGACCACTAACTACACATTATAAACATCTATGAAAGTACATTGCTGTGACATGATGGAGAAGGCCAATGTCTTATTTTTATTAAAAAATTGGTGAGCCTGATTTCTTTCCTAAGAATTTTCTGCCAAATATTGAAGTACAAATCATATAGGCTGAGTAAAATATAAAGAGTATAATATATTTTGATAAAACACTGTGATGCTGAAGAAACAATATTAACTTATTTCTGACATAGCATAACTTCAGAACTTAAAAAAGCTAGTTACTCAACCATAAAAAAGAATGAAATTGGGACATTTGTAGAAATGTGGATGGACCTAGAGAGTGTCATACAGAATGAAATCAGAACGATAAAAAATAGATGTTATATATTAATGCATATTCATGGAAAAATGGTACAGATGATCTTATTTGCAAAGCAGAAAAGAGACACAGATGCCGAGATCAAATATATGGATGCCAATGGGGAGGGCAGGGTAGGAGGAATTGGGAGATTGGGATTGACACATATACACTATTGATACTATGTGTAAAGTAGATTACTAATGATAACATACTGTATAGGGCTGGGAACTCTACTTAATGCACTGTGGTGACTTGAACGGGAAGAAAATCCAAGGAAGTAATATACATATATGTATGCCTATTCATTTGCTGTACAGTAGAAACACAATATTGTAAAGCAACTATATGCCAGTAAAAATTAATTTAAAAACTTGTTTGAAAGCAATAATAATTTAACATATTTTTCCATAAAATGAAATTTAAACTTATGGAATACAATCAATAAGACAAAATAAATCCTATTTGTAGTCTTAAAAAACAACTTATTTTCTCTTCGACTCCAAATCCATTGACAAATCACAAGGAAATTGTTCAATTAAGCCAATCCTATTACTCAAAATGAGAGTTGGGGGTTGGAAATAGTTTTTTTCCAATGTGGTCTGTTATTCTTTAATTATTCCACTGTAAGAGTCTCACCATACGGTAGAATATGATTTCAGACAAGATATACACCATTCTGACCTCAGACTGATCTGAAATTTTTTATCTCTGGAAAATAAAAATGCAGTAAAAGCCTTAAGAAACTAACCAAAAAAAAAAAAAAGGCACAAAATATGTAAAGACACATTGCCTATTACTTTCTATCCTAGCAACATCATGACTGAGATGAAAGAAGGGGAAAAATAACAATAGAAAAAAATCGTTTTTATAGGAATATTTATTATGGACTCAAATCCAAGTGTTCTCCAAAGTTTCTTTCCCTATTTACAACTAGAAAATAGAATTTACTTGTAGGAGGGTTGGGGTGAGTGAGAAGTCCTGTGGTGATTTTTAGTCAATTTATGAATCTAAGAGAGTCACATTTGGGTAAAGTGATACATGGTCATTACACCAATATGGCCATAATATTGAAGCACTCTATATATAAATCGTGATTTTCAGTAGCAAAAAATAATGAGGTACATTTGACTTTTTATCAGGTTTGTCCATGGATCTATGATGAGCTTAAATATTTCCTATTAGAGAAAGAAAATCAGGGATGGCATTTTGTCCAATGAATACTAAGAAGAAAGAGTTATTTGAAGAGTTAAGACACTGTATTTCTAATAAATCAAGATAGATTTATTCCTGTGAATGTAATGCTGAGTTAAAATGAATCTTAACCCTAATTGTTTGAATTATGAAAAATGAATTGTAATCCTTAGTAACAGGCCTGGATGTTTCATACAGCTATCTCTAATCCTCCTAATAGAACTAAAGTTAGATATTACTATCCCATATTTTTCAAAAGAGGAAATTGAACTTCAGGTATGCTCAAAGTCACTTTGTTAATAAGTAGCAGAGCTGGAATTTGTACCAATTTCAAAACCCATGCTATTTCTATTATGTCTCGTATCACCAAAGAACATATTTTTATGGCTTAGCCTGATTATATGGATTCAAAGTAAAAATACAAAACAGGAAATATGAGTCATTTACTGAGCTGCAATTTTTATAATTTCTGCTGGAGAATAACTTTAAAATTGGCAAGTTATCTAAACTTTGTATTTAAGATACAAGACAGTCTTGACTTTAGGCATTCCTAACTAAATTGGCTTTTCTTTGTGTAATTAAATCACACTCTGGAATTCTGGTTTTTATTTCTATCCAAACAAATCAACACTTTTTGTTGTTGTTACAGTAGAGGGCTTGCCCATAACCCATTAATCTGTTTTCCTTTTGTTCTATAATCTGAAAGGGAGGTTTGATACAATGTTTTCCTGCTCATGTTTGGGAACTCTTAACTGGAGCCTATGTATTTCACAAGCCTTCTGAAAATATATGCAATATTTTGTAAAAAGTGACTAAGTGCAGTTTTCTGGCAATGAGTCCCTTAGATTTCACTGGATTAAAAATAACCCATGACTGTAAAGGAAGATAAAAACTGCAATACTTACTTTCTTAGTAGAGCCTTTTTTTTTTTTAAATAGTGTCTACATAAATAAATGAGATGGAGAGTACAATGATATGTAGTTGTACCCTTTCAAATAAAAGCATTTTTCCTTGAAGCCATGCATGAACTTCATACATACTAATAATTTTTTTTTCCTTCTTTTTCATCTGTCTAGGTCATTTGAAATAAGCTTACTTATTAAAAAAAAAAAACTATGGGGACAAAACTTTAAAAATTATTTGTAACCATATAGTGTTTTTCAAAAACTGGAAGGAAAGCTGAGATGAAGTCTGTTTTATACCAAGATATATAGCCCAAACTTGTCTTGAATAAAGACTAAAATCAAAAGAAAGATAAATAAATAAAATATGATTAAAAATTAAAGGAAAGATAGTAGGTTGGCCGTTTCTAATAAAAGTTTCAGGTGCCCATCTGTATTGTTTAAATAGTCATTTCTCAAATTTACCCTTGAACTGGATATTTAATGATATTTTTATAATGGCAATGACCCCTAAATAGGACATACGGAGGTTTTCCTTGCCTCATTAAACCTGAAGGAGGTCAATGTTATGAGTCTGATTTTCTTCCATAAGGTAGTGACTTAGTAGCATGTGTGAGTAAGGCATTTACTTAATCCATCATGCTAGAATGGTTTTCCCCTAGATAATACTAATCCCAAATTATATATACCCCTTTTATTACAAAAGACTCCAGTCCATCACTTCCACAAGAGTTAGTTATTTTCTAAACCTACCTTTTCAAAGGGGATGCAGAATAATACTTTTCTGAACACTTGAACAAGGTTGGCAGTACATGGAAAGGTTTAAGGGGCTGGGAAGTTTGGTAAATTTTTTGGTCATGAGTTTGAGGTTTTGAAACTATCAATTCTTTACTCTCTTGTTTCAGTTAGCCTAAAGTAATTGTCATGCTTTATTTGGACTATAAGTTGATTTTGGATATAAGTTGTTTTAACTGTGTTATTGATTAATGATGAAATATATGCTCAGTCATGTACAACTCTCTGCTGCCCCATGGACTGTAGCCCGCCAGGCTCCTCTGCCCATGGAATTTTCTGGCCAAGAATACTGGAGTGGGATGCCATTTCCTCCTCCAGGGGATCTTCCTGACCCAGGGATTGAAGCTGCATCTCTTGAGTCTTCTGCACTGGCAGGCAGATTCTTTACCATTAGCGCCACCTGTATTATTAAGAAATACCAATTCCTCAAGCTTAGAAATAAAGAAGTCACTTTTTCGCTCATTGTCTTATATTCTGCTGCAAAGTCTAAATTCTGCTTATTTGTGGAATGTTATTATTTTGCAGTTTAAGTGGCTGCCAGCTGTGCTGTTTTTCTAGACATCACATACTTAGGATAAATTTTGAAAAGATAAATTTTGCTTGTCTTCTTTGTGCACCAAGAAGAATTTTGGCATTTTACACTCAGGTCTCTGTGCATCTAGTTCTGTGTATAATGGATGGGGTTGTTCTGTTTCCAAGGAGGGAAGAAAGATGTTTGGACCATTCCTATCCATTGACCCTCGCTGGATTCTTTCTTTGCCTGTATCCAAGTCCATCTCAACGGTAGTCTGGAGACAGAGTACATACAGCACTTTAAATACCCAGGAAGAGAATCAGACACCAAGTACAGAAAATCAGACTGAGACTCAGATTTTTCTACATTTTGCCCTAAGGTTGAGTGTCTCCTTAGGCAACTCATCCTTGATTTTACTGCTTGTTAACTGTGGGTAGAGGATAATACTTTGCACAACCTTGCTGCTGCTGCTGCTGCTAAGTCGCTTCAGTCATGTCTGACTCTATGTGACCCCATAGATGGCAGCCCATCAGGCTCCCCCGTCCCTGGGATTCTCCAGGCAAGAACACTGAAGTGGGTTGCCATTTCCTTCTCCAGTGCATGAAAGTGAAGAATGAAAGTGAAGTCACTCAGTCGTGTCTGACTTTTAGCGACCCCATGGACTGCAGCCTACCAGGCTCCACCGTCCATGGGATTTTCCAGGCAAGAGTACTGGAGTCGGGTTTCATTGCCTTCTCTGGCACAACCTTGTAGTCCTCTGTAAATAAGAACATAACTAAACGCATTACCTCTTTCACACTTTAGAAATTCTCTGCATATAATCTTGTCGTGATTATCCCCTATAACCATGGCCACGTTAGTCAGGCAATAGCGACAAAAACTTATCTATAAAAAAGTCACAATATATTTGATTTCAAAATGTATTTGAATTTATGTGCATCATATAATACTAAACATTTCCTTATTTTGTTCAGCAGGATTTATTTTTGATGTCTGCAAAGAATAACGTTCTGAGGTTAATTATAATTTTTTCTGTTTATTATTTTAGGATAATTTAGTCACAAATTTTACTCAATCAAATATAGCGCCATAAAAATCAAATATTTTAAAGGCTTCATCTTTAAAGCAGAATCTATTACTGACTTTCTTTTCATAAGATTTCCAAATGCTTCTGATTATGGTGTTTGCAAAAGTCTCTTTAAAGTATTATTTTTCTCAGTCTAGCTTATTTAAGGCACTGGTTGCTGCCTATATGTATGATAAATAAATATAAAGTGAAGGGCAGCCCTCCACTGGCATCTCAGGGCAGTGTAAAAGGAGCAGTTTTCCTTCACCCTTGACTTATGTTAAGTATTCGGCTCAGATTAGAGAAGATAGTTGTCTGATTGTTTGCCCTATTTTTCTTTGCCAGAGTAGATAAAGTATGCTTATCTATTAAAAGCACTCCAGAGCAACATTAAGCCAGGACACCTGTGGAGCTTGTCAACTCAGGTTCTCAAACAGGTCACTGGCTGCTGGGGGAGCTTCAAGAACAGAATAACAAGCACTCTTTGGTATGGGAAACAAGGATCTTACTGCCTTAATGTGATCTGTGTAGAAGAGAAACTTATCAACAGCTAGAAAGAAAGGAAAAGATCATTTCTCGCTGTTTATTAATTGATCAGTCGATAGCTTTATTTTACAATTCATGTCCTAGAGGCCCATGCTCATAGCAAAATGGATCATGAATATTTGAACAGAAGCTACATGGCTTATAAGGGCTCCGCTTTTCTGAAGCTTGAAGATAATATGTGACATCAGTTTATAGCAGACAGTACTTTAACTGGTGTTCCAAGCCCTTCCCTTTATTATAAATCAATGAATTAGGAAAATTTGGGGTATAATTTACTCTTTTGAGTTGTTAGGAGTTACGGTTTGTTAGAATCAATTGAAAGTAGGTCTTTGGGAGGTCATAAAATGCTTGAAATGAGTTTCTGATAAATTTGGAAAGATATAAAGCACAGTAATTTATGTTTAGACTCTTCAACTGACAGTAGGCAGAATAAAATAAATTCTAAAGGAATAGAACACACCTAATTATTCACTGTCCAATTATAGGATCACTATAGGAATTTATGTAGAAATTGTATTATGAGTAATATTGCTTTTTTGAGAGAACTGGCTTTTGTGGTTTTTTAGCATAAAAGTGAACGGTTTTATTATTTTAGTAAATAGCATAGTTTTTTCTTTTATTTGTTTTCTTTTGTTTTCCTCATAGACTAAAAGCCCTCATTTTATATTTGTGCCGTTTGTAAGAGCTAAATGTAGATATTGAGAAGTCATCTAGGAATCAGATCACTTAAACTTACATTTTATGTTCATTTTATGAAATAATCATTTGGGGGTTTATATATCATTTATGTATTTTCAACACATTTTATAGCAATTTGAAAAACATTATTTCAAATGAAAAATCACAGTCACTAGAAAATAGCAATGAATGATTTCCCCAAATTACCTACCTATAACCAATCCTCAATGTTTGTACAAATTGAAGGAAGGAGGAGAAAATGATTTCCAGCCCCAAATTATTTCCCAGAGGTTTTTGCTTTTGGCTTTTTAATACACTTTGAGCTTCTAAAACAAAATAATTTATTATTTGCTCTAACATCTAAATTGATAAATATTTAAGGAATCTGATGACTTAGGAAGAAAATAAACATTTGGTGTGCGGTAGGAATAAAATAAAAAAACTAGAGAATTAAAATGTAGCAAGAGCTTCTCTGTAGAGTGAAAAATCTCTGGATGTATCCTTAATCTGGAAGTAATTTTTGGTGTGTGCTTAGTCACTTCAGTTGTGTCCGACTCTTTCTGACCCTGTTACCCCATGGAGTATAGCATACGGGCTCCTCTGTTCATGGGATTCTCCAGGTGAGAATACTGGAGTGGGTTGCCATGCCTCTTCCAGGGGATTCTCCAGACCCAGGGATCAAACCCATATCTCCTATGTCTCCTGCATTGCAAGTGGATTCTTTATCACTGAGCCACCAGGGAAGCCCAATTTTGTTTGTGTATGTGTGTGAATTAGAATAAAATTATTTAATATCTGAACATGACCGTGGGTCAAATTGATTTTTTAAAAGTATTACCCAAAAGTAAGTTATATATCGTATCCATGTTATATATCAGAAGCAAAGGGATATGTGTGTATGTTTATATCTATATGTATATCCATACCTACTTTTTGTAAACCAGTGTTCTTTTTCAATTTCTCTTGGATGAATCCTTAGGAGTAGCACTGCTGTTACACAATGAGGTGTATTCTTAATAGAAAGTTTTTAACTTTTCAAAGTGGCTTCTTTACTGTAGATTCTCACCAGCAATACGAGATTTCTAGTCATATCACATCCTTGCCAACTTTTAGTTGTGATCAGTCTTCAATTTTAACTATTTTAGTGGGTACATTGTGCTATCTCATTATGATTTTCATTTGCAATTTGACTATTAGTGCTGATAAACCTCTTAAAATATGCTTATTGACCATTTGTATATCTTCTTTTTTGTTATTTCTGTTAAATTTTTGCTCATTTCTTATTTGCATGTTATTTTCATCATTTAATTATAGTTCTTTATATAGTTTGGATGTCAGTCACAAGGGTCATACTTGGTACAGTCTAATGTTTAGGCAAGTGCTAAATTTAATAATTCCCTTAAGTTGGATCTCTTGCTTTCCTGCTGGGCCCCAGATCCTCATCAATAATAGACATTAATCATATCTCATTCAATGCCTAGTGCTACCTTACCAAACAGGGGTGTTTGCTGAACTGGATCAGCAGGTGCAAGGGGTGGACTAATATTTTGGAGGAGTAATAATATCCACATTAAAGAAGGCATGATTTAAGAAGTTATATAGTCTCATGCTTCAGTGCACAGATTTGGAATGGGTCAGAACAAGGCTTGACTCTCAGCCCTTCTGTTTATCATGCATACCATTTTGTGAAGGTCATATAAGCTCTCCAAACTTCAATGGTCACATTTGGAAGATAGGGGAAATATATTCTATGCCTCCCTCTGCAGAGTTGTCAGGAGAGGTAAATAAAATATTTTTAAATGTCTTGTCCACAGTCCTTGTATGTTAAGTGGTACTAAAGGAAGCTGCTGCTTTTTTATTTTTTAATTTTGTTTATCTCAGTGTACAAAAAACTTGTTTTCAAGGCTAAGCTTCAACACCCAACTAATAAGAAATGTTCATCTCTCTGAACTTTAGTGTTTTCATTCTTCTCTAACTACTTCTCAAAGTTCAATAAGGTAACTTACTGGGAGGCCATAAGCTCTGTATTTTAAAGAAAAAGGTAAAAAGAACAGGGAACTGTCCTGCGTGATTGATGGGAATGCAAAGTGGTAGAGCTACTATAGAGAACAGTATGAAGGGCCTTTAAAAACCTAAAAATAGAGCTAACATATGATCATGCAGTCCCACGCCTGGGCATATATCTGGAGAAAACTCTATAATTTGAAAAGACATGAGCACCCCAATGTTCATAGCAGCACTATTTACAATAGCCAAGACATAGAAGTAACCTTAATGTCTATCAGCAGATAAATGGATAAAGAAGATGTGTACACACATCTTTGGACACACGCAATATTGAATATTACTCAGCCATAAAAAGAATGAAATAATGCTGATTGCAAGCAACATGGATGGACCTGGAGATTATCATATAAAGTGAAGTAAGACGTATAGAGAAAGATATCTCCATATTACTTACCTGTGGAATCTAAATATATGATACATAACATTTACAAAATTGAAAGAGAGTCACAGACTTCAAAATCAAACTTATGGTTATCAAGGGAGGGGGAGTGTGGATGTAGAGATAAATTAGGAATTTGGGATTAACACACAAACTAATATATATATAACCTAATATGTAACACAGGGGACTATACTCAATATTTTTCAATAACCTATAATGGAAAAGAATCTGAAAGAAAAAAAAAAAATATATATATATATAAGTGAATCACTTTTCTTTACATTTGAAATTAACACAACATTGTAGATTAACTATACCTCAATTTAAAAAATCATATAAAAATCCATCGTGAGAAACAAATGAGTATGACTAGCCAGACGTTAAGATTTATCAGACGTCTTTTACACATAACATTGTGCCAGATATCGTGTTAAGCATCAGGAAGACAGAGGATGCCGAAATCACAATTCTTCACTCCAAGGAGCTATACATCTAATAGGCTAACGGAAGAACAAGTAGGTGTTACAATCTAGATTGAGAAAGAGTGAGAGCACTAGCAACGGCAGCCTTGGCACCCTCAAGGGAGTATCACATTTCCAGATGTGACCAACCCGAAACTGAGTCTTAAAAGTTGAGAGAAAGATGCAAGGCAAAAAAGGCACGGGTGGGTTGGGGCAAAGACAGCCCGAGGGCAAAAGGAAAAAGCCACCACAAGCACAGGATGTTCAGAGCAATGTCAACAATTCTGTGTTGATGGCTTATCACCCAGAAGGCGAGAAGTAGCAGAGGATGGAAAAGGAGTACAGCAGCCCACATCATGTGAATATGAGAAAATCCATTCTTTTCCTTACTTTTATCATCAGTGACATGATATGAGGAATAAAGCTTCAGACAACAGGTTTCCAGACAGGGATGGAATGATTCACTCTTGGCATATTCACTGAATTCACTGGCCAAAGGCAAAGTCTTCAGTCATTACATCTTATACCCTTATACCCTTACATCTTATACCCATATCTTTTACAATGACAAAGGAGGAAAACTCTACAAGCAGAAGTTGTGGTGAATTTTAGAAAAACATTTTCAAGTAAGATATCTGCTAAAAGAGCCAGGTTTTGCATAACATCTGTTGGATCTGAATCCTCACTCTCACTAGAATAACTAATGATTTAAGCATTCTACGTGTGTACGCACATATACAAGATCCGATTATAGCTGAGGAATTGATATCTTGATAGAGTTGGTATCTATTGTGCAAATCCTGGCCCTTCACTGTAACATAAGTTTTCTGTAATTGCCTTTTACTCTTTGCTTCTTGTTTCCTATGTAAACTCTAGGGTCAGCTATGGTTCAAGATGTCTGTAATTTCGTTACCGTTTACAGTGGTTAATTCTTAGTACAGTATAATAAGAGTTAAATGAAATTCTCCAGAGTTGAAAAAAATTTATGAGAGATAAAATTCCAAAGCAACTGTAAACAGTCAAGTCAAGGACCTCATTCAGTCCAGATAGCATTATTACTGATCATGAATGAGGTCACTATATTTTCTTGTTAATTGTTAATTCTCTGTATTATTTGCTATCAGGAGACCAGAGACATACTGATTAAATTATCTTGTTTAGTTAATCATTTGGAATTGCTTATCCCTTCCTAAGCCTCCTTTAAGCTATATGTTTCCTGAATTTAGAGCTCAAGCAGCAAAAGGAAGAAATAGCAAACTCTGATACATAAATAGCCTTGAGGAATTGCTTATTAAGAAATGCTCAAAATATAAGAGTTTTCCAATCTCACAATCTATACTTCCAGGGTCACATTTGAACAAGAAACATGCTGCACATACTGTCATTGAAAAGACAGATCTTTTATTTTCCAGCAACATGCCCTGGTAACTCCATGCAACTCTGAGAATAGTTCTTCATTTTATTTTTTTATTACGGAATGCATAGACATAATATTTGAGTATTCAACTTTGGAAGGAATGGAGTTATTGTGTTGCTTGATCAAGTCTTTTTATTATGTTGTTTGACCAACTCAAATTTTATTATGTTGCTTGACTAAGGTCTTTTTAGGGAAGCATTGTTATATGGGGTATGGAAAGAAAATTCACATTTAAGAGATGCCTCTGTCAATTACAACTGGTGTGTGTGAAGTCGCTCAGTCGTGTCCGACTCTTTGCGACCCCATGGACAGTAGCCTACCAGGCTCCTCCCTCCATGGGATCCTCCAGGCAAGAGTACTGGAGTGGGTTGCCATTTCCTTCGCCAGGGGATCTTCCCGACCCAGGGATTGAACCCGGGTCTCCTGCATTTCAGGCAGATGCTTTAACCTCTGAGCTACCAGGGACTGCTGGAGTAACTTTATATATATCACTTCATTTTCATGAGGCCCTCCTTCTTCATTTATACAATGGGAATGATAAACACCTAAAGAGAGTACTATTTTATTTAAATGGATAATGAAGAGTTCAGTCAAGTCACATGAATCTAGGGTGCTGCCTTTCCACAATTGTTGGCAGCTTTATTCTTTATTCAGATAACCAAAGTGTAACAAAACAAAAAGGAAGACAAAGAAAAGAAATCCAAATTTAAGTGGGAGTTGCTAAGTCTGTCTGGCTATAATTCCTTTGTTCACATTTATATTAAAGATAACATAGGTTGCATATGTGCTCAGTAAGTCAGTTGTGTCTGATTCTTTGCAATCCCATGGACTATAGCCTGCTAGGCTCCTCTGTCCATGGAATTTTCCAGGCAGGAATACTGCAATGGGTTGTCATTTCCTACACTAGGGGATCTTCTCAACACCAGGATAGAACCTTCATCTCCTGGGTCTCCAGCAATGGCAGGCAGATTCTTTAACACTGAGCCACCTGGGAAGCCCTAACTACGGGTTACCTATCAACAGTTTTCCTGGTTCTACTCTATGCTACAATGCCCTTTCAAAGGCTGTATACACACCAATACAGGAAGGGCATAACATAGTCAAACAGCAAACCTTTTAGCAGCGGAGGGAAGGGAAAGAGGATCTTTAACGCATTGACCCAGGAAGTACCTAGATTCAGAGATCTCTGTGAAAACATATCAAAATGTAGCAGGGAAGCTATTTTCTTCCCATCTAGAGTCAGAATGCCCCCTAAACCTGCCTTCAGAGTATTACATGGCAAATGACAGTTAAAAAAAAAAAGGTCTGCAAATGAGAAATGTGCAGATCAAAAATAAATCTGGGAAGACAGACACCATCTCTTAAATGGGATTAGCTATTTTGAAGAATAAACCTCCTTTTAAGTTAATTATCTCCTTGAAGACTTTTTCCTAATGCAGTCATATTTTGAGGGACTAAGAGTAAGAACTGCAACATATGAATTGGGTGGGGAGAAATGTATTTCAGTCCATAAGGTGATTTGCAAATATTTTCTTCTAGTCTATAGTTCCTTTCTGTTCAATTAAAATAATCTTTCACAGAGCAAGCATTTTTAATTTTGAGGAAGTCCAATTTATCAATTGCTTGAATGCCAAAGATTTTAGTCTATATTTATTCCTTAAAATGTTATAGTTTTACCATTTACAGTTAATTTTGACATCAGTTTGATCAATAAAATGTACAAGTCACAGGCAAGACTGATAATTTGTTTTGACTCATATAATATCAGGAATGAAATGGGGTGTTACTAAAGACCTTGCAGACATCAAAATGATAATAAAGGAATGTATACTAGTAACAACTCCATATACGTAATTTTACAGCTTAGATGGAGAGGATCAATTTTTCAAAAGTACAGCCTACCATATCTAATCCAAAATTAAACAGATAACTTGAATAGCCTTATTAAGGAAATTTTATTTACAATTTAAATGCCCCTGCCTAAACATATCCACTCAGTTAGTTCATTCGAGAATTCTACCAAACACTTAAATATTAATACCAAATTCTATATAACCTATTTCAGAAAATAGAAGAAAATAAAATACTTCTGGATTAATTTTATAAAGCTGATTTACCCTGATACCAAAGGGAGACAAAGACTGCAATAAAAGGAAGATGTGCAACCACTATCCCTTATATATTAGCAGATAAATTTTAACTTTTCTGGTGCAAACATTTAGTGCTGTAAAAATTTCTCTCAGGTAAGCACTATGCCACAATCTTGGTATATTATATTTTAATTATTGTTCAGTCCAATGTATTTTCAAAACTTTTTCTTGAGGCTTTCTCTTTGAACCATGGATTAATTCCAACTGTATTTTTGAATTGGTTGGGATATTCCCTGTTATCATTCTATATGATTTTAATTCTTCTAAATTTTTTGAGGTTCACTTTATGTCACAAGATTCAGCTTATTTTTGCATATTTTCTGTGGGTACTTGAAAAGAACATGTATCCTATTCTTTTGAAAGATAGTTTTCTGTAATAAATGTCAGCCAGAGCTAGCTGATCCTGATATTTTCTTGTTGATTTTCCTTCTAGTTCTATCATATCAGTTGTTGAGATAGAGCATTAAAGTCTCCAAATTGTGGATATGTGCATTAAATATTAAGCAAGGAGATAAAAATAAAATTGTGATATTGAAATATATATTATATAAAATATATATTTTATACCCTAAATACAAACTATGCTTTAACATCGGAACATGATAGAATACTTCACTAAGACAAGCATTTTGATAAGCATTAAAATTCACTCATACTAATTCAAACCTTCGTGGAATATTAAGTTCAGTTGCTCAGTTGTGTCCAACTCTTTGCCACCCCATGAACCGCAGCATGCCAGGCCTCCCTGTCCATCACCAACTCCTGGAGTTCATCCAAACCCATGTACACTGAGTTGGTGATGCCATCCAACCATCTCATCCTCTGTCGTCCTCTTCTCCTCCAGCCCTCCATCTTTCCCAGCATCAGGGTCTTTTCAAATGAGTCAGCTCTTTGTATCAGGTGGCCAAAGTACTGGAGTTTCAGCTTCAACATCAGTCCTTCCAATGAACACCCAGGACTGATCTCCTTTAAGATGGACTGGTTGGATCTCCTTGCAGTCCAAGGGACTCTCAAGAGTCTTCTCCAACACCACAGTTCAAAAGCATCAATTCTTTGGCACTCAGCTTTCTTCATAGTCCAACTCTCACATCCATA